>VZTI01001559.1:2164895-2203738 GCA_013397865.1 Struthidea cinerea | reverse complement strand
GTGGTTTGGTGGTGTGAGTAATACATTGTTTCATGTTCTTTGTTGAGAATTCTTCTCTACTGAGAATTTTTTGAACTAATAGATGTTGATCATCTGTCCTGTTTTCCAGGCTGCCGTAAGTGTTAGTCATAAGCCTTAACTTAAACCCTATAGAAGCGATATGGTTTCAGGCCAACGGCAAACAGGCAGTGAAGACGCTTAGAAGGAATAATTTCCTCGGAGATTTCTAGTGGTGTAGTGTTTTCCATGTACGTGACTTCCATTGTTTTAGTTTTAACCTGTTTCATATAGGCAAAATTCAGTTTTAATAGACAGATGCAGAAAAGGGGAGAACTTAGGGGTGATGGGGAGGTGTTGGAAGTGGCATAAAGACAGGTCAAGGCATCTGGTGGGTTGGGGACTCAGACTTACAAGAACTTAGGGCAGACTGGACCCTCTTCTCTCTGGGATCTAAAGGTGACTGTGCTTATAAATAGTCTTATAGTTGCAGGAGGTCCTACATGTGTCTGTGCCTGTGAGGCTGATAAGACATGACGCTGGGAGAAAACAGTAAACTGGACTGTGAGGGCAAGGACAAGCATTTGCAGGGAAGAAGAGGTTTTTTTGGACTGCCATCAAGAAAAATGTATATGGAACTCCTTTCTGTAGGTATAGTTAGATGGGACCATGGGGAGAGGGATGCCTAATTTTATGTTTTATGGTGTAATCTTGAATATAGTATTAGCACTGTTGAGGTGGCTGTGAACTGTGAGAATGAGAAGTTAGAGAAAGACAAGGTGAGCTGAGGGGTTCTAGAGCAAAACTTCTGGAGAAAATGTAACACGCAGCGATGTGGGGCTTGCTTTCTGCAGGTGCAGTTCCACGGGGTGGCCTGTTGTAATTTTACCTATGAATTTCCTATTCCTTCTGCTTTTTTTAGTCTACTGCATATCTTTATTGTTGTAATTAATCTAAAATAATGCTAGAAAGAGGAGAATTACTGATATTTTTATTTAGGTGTTATCTTTTCATAGGCTTTCTTCTGTGTCTCCAGCCTTGTAATATTTTATATAAGTAGACATAATTTGAAGTTGCCCTTTTGAATACTGCAGACTATGGATTTATGTTCTAAATGTGGTGATCCTTGCTTGACCTAACTTTCACATCCAAAGAACTGAATTCATCACTGTTGTATTAACATACATTTCTTCTGAGAGTCTATGAATTAGGAAATCAACTAATATAGGTATCTGTGACCAAAAAGATCTAAAACTTTGCAATTAGAAGAAAACTTTGAAAAGGAAATACGAAAGACATAGGATCACTGGATCCCTCCTGATACTCATAGACTCATAGAATGGTTTGGGTTGGAAGGGACCTTAAAGATTATGTAGTTCCAACCCCCCCATCCTGGGCAGGGCTATCACCCATTTGTTGTTTAGTTTTGTTAAAGGGGGAAAATATATAAACATGGACTATGATTTTAGTCCTTGAGGTTGTTCTCTGATACCAATTCATTGCATTTTCCAGTAAAATAAACACTTCCATGGTATGAAATAAATTACTTAGAAAATTGATTGGGAGTCTTTATGGCTACTGCAGCTAGTATTGTGAGCAATGCTACATGACTTATTAAAGCTGATGTTTATAATAGCTCAACTTTTGTGATTTGCTGTGAGTATGCTTTTTCTGTGAGCACTGAAAGGATATGAAACTCCAGGTGGTTGACTGTAATTTCATACTTGGTGAAGAATGGTTCTCTTTTAGAGTAATTTAAAAGTAAAAATGTTCCCTGTCTGATAGTGTTTTTCTTTCTCTAGAAATGGAGTTCACGTTAGTGAACAGTAGAAATAAAACATGTGACACATTATTAGGTTGTAAGTCACTGCAAAGTAATAGATAATTGAATGGCAGCCATGAAAATCTGAAACATGGTTAATGTGTCAGGAGAGGAGGGAGATGAAGTAAATCCAAAGGATGCATCTGCCACTCCCTCATACTCTGCTAAAAATTTGCTTATGAGATCCAAGGATTTGGGGTACAGCTGGTCTTACAGTATAATGAAGTAGTGCCTTTTCCTTGCGTGTGAACATGTGACAGTTTATAATATTGCGAATTCGCTAGTGTATTTACCTCAACATACTATTAGTGTTATGCCATTGCAATTGTCTTTATTTCTGTTCAATTTTTGATCATTCCCTCATTAAAATTTCCATTTTCTGTTTCTGTTTCATTCTTTTGAGGCGTGTGTGTCATATGTAGTCTTTAAAAAGAATTACATGGAATTATCAGAGTATAAAAGATCTTGCTTACAAAGGAAATCAGTTTGATTATCAATGTTTCTAAAGCATGTTTGTAAAATATGTTATGTTGAAAACTTTGTCAATGCTTAATTATTTTTCCTAATTAGTACCATAATTAGCTCCCTGAGACCAAATTATAACCATCTCCCACCCTAAAATACAGAGATTTTGTGAATGGAAAATTTTGAAATAGTTTGTTCTTCAGAGCTTTTCTTTTAAGTCCACTTGCAAGTACAGTGGATGTGGTACTTCACGTTTCTTTTTTTGGTAGGCCCTTCCAACCTGCCCTGCTATGGTGACTGGAAAAGAGCTGTTCTAAACACAGCCTTCCTAGGCTAAATGAACAGGGAGTTTGGTGCTAAAAAAAATACCAGAATCATGTGAAGTTTGTATGTGTTTTAATTTAATGTAGAAGTTCTCTGAGATTATTTCAAAATGTGTATATAGGTGTGCTTCCTCTGTTTCCCTCATAGAGGCTGGGCTGGACATCTCCCTCCAGCAGAGGCAGCTGTATTTTGGCGGTTGCAGAACTCTTGCCACAAGACTCAGGCAGCTGTCATTCAGGGACATTCATAGTTCTAGAAGTCCCAGAGCTCTCCCCACTTGCAACATCTGCTTTGCCAAACATTCACTCATATTAAGAAAATCTACATTTTCTGTTAATATACAAGTGCTGTGTTTGTTTTACTAAGATAGTCATAAGATGTTTTTCTGTAGTGTTTCTAGTGAAAGCAGGTTGCTGGCAGCTGAATGGATTTTAAATAGTTATTTGAACTTCACTTTTTAAAAATGCAAATCTGCCTATAGGTGCAGAAGGGAAGTAGGGGTTGTTTTTCTGGTATTTATGTTCTGCCTCACATCCCACTGCTTTCTAAAAGTTCCAGTTAGTGCAATGAACTTCTTAAAAGAAAACATAAATGTATGTATAGGAAAATCAGCATTTAGAGTAGATGAAGATTATATTGAGGATATAGTTGACGTATGTGGAGACACCTTGGAATTTCTCAGATGATAACTGTGGATTGAAATGCTGTTGTAATTATGGACTATCACCTATACTATTAGGATTCAAAAACAGCATCATCATCTGCACTGCAATGCCAGAAGTAGTCTTTGTCTATAGTTTAATTTTATACTAAGTTTGAAGAAAGCAGATAGGGTACAAAAGAGTTTTCTGAAAACAGTGGGTTTATCTACCGGGGAGTTTTTTGAATAATTATCAGTTGACTTTCAGATTTTAGTATTTTAATTAAGAGATGCATTTAAGTAGTGATTAAATGTAACTGGGTTTTAATTTCCCAAAAGCAGTGGTGTGTGTCTTTTAAGTGCAAGTCCCTCTCTCTCTCATATGTGTAATACATATGTCTGTATAAAGAAGGGAAACTGAAGATGGAAATTGGTTGTCTAGACCATCTCTCCCATTTCAAATTTTGCCTGATTGATAGAATATTGGTTGGATCTGTTTGTTTTCAGGAGCAGCTGCTCAGTACTCTAAATACTGCGTAGGAGCTTGTAAAGCTTTGTGCAATGCTGCGGGGAGCTACCACCTGATACAGGGTTTTGTCATCAGTGTCAACGCTCTAAAATGTGATTTTCACCATTTTTCTGTTTCCTGTTTCTTGCAAAAAACCTGTCACCTGCTGGCCTTCCTTCTATTCACCTCCACCCTCCACACACTTTAATTATTCTTCGTACCTCTGTACATGGCATACCCATGTGTTGTGAATTCTGCAATTAATTGTTAATTAAATGGGATTAAATACTGTGTCTTCAAGGAACACTGGAGCAGATTTCCATTACAAAAATTGGAGGAAATAAAAATCTGAAGGCATCAACAAAGGCTGTTCTATTGGAATTGACCATTGAGGTGCTTTTCTTAGCAAATGCCATATAAGAGTTTGGGGTGGAATTTTGAGTTGTTGCCTCTTATTAGTAACAAACAATCAAATTGTCTTTGCCTCTGAACTATATTTGACTCTTGCTGGCAAAACCTTCAGCCTCTGGAACTCTGATTGAACTGTGTCTCGTCATTCCTAAAATAATATTCATTCTTAGCCTCTTGTATTATGAAAGTAACTTGTCCTCTTTTTCCCATAACAGTATCTTTATACGACACATGTAGGAACAGTAGGAAGCATATCCTAGGTATAGTGGGAGAGGTTGGGTATACAGCCAGTGCTCAGAACTGACTTTGTGGTGTTGCTTTTTATTTGTGTGTGTGTGTGTGTTGGTTTTTAGCTGTGTTCTCCATCGAGTTGTCTCTAATGCAGTGTGAAGCTTTCTTGACTTTAGTACCAGGAGTCTGGTGAACAAAAAATATTTGTCTGTTTTCCAAAGAAGTGCTGATCCTCAAGAACAGCGAGTGTAGCAGCCTAAGCATCATGAGATTAAAGAAGCTTTTGCATCTCTGACTATTCAAGTTAGGCAGTGACAATATTAAGTTCCTGAAATTGTAGAGGCTAAAATTCTTAGTCTAATTTGACTTTGCTCTTGTACAGTAAAATTCACTGATGATTTGTCTTCTGACAGTAAAGGCAGTAAAGTTCTGTGTGATCTATGAAAGAAGAATGACTAAAGGCATTGCATCGTTTTTAATCAGTAAATTTGATAGTCATCAGATAAATCTGACGTGACTATTTGGGCTTACACCTATACCACAAATTAATAAAAGAAGAAAAAAGGAGATTACTCATTTTCCTGTAGAGCTGTTGGACTTCTGTTGGCAGTTCTGGATGTTTGCTGATATGGTTCTAAGCAGAAGATTTTAGGAGTGGCATAAAAAACAAACCTCTGATTGGAATTTTGGGATGTAAAATAGTGGGTTTGGAGAGAGGTCTTGATGGGTTTGAGTTTTCATGGGTTTTTTAAAAGTCTTTGGATAGAATAACCATCCATCTCCTGACTTCAAGGATTAAGGTGATAAACGCTCGTGTTTTTGATTCATTGTGAGCCAGCTGTCACAGAACATAATTTTGGATAAAATCTTACCAGAGTCCAAGTAATTTAAAACTGCTTTTCTTGGGAATGCTTTCAAGTGATGGTTTTAGAAAACTAGTTGATGGGAAGATGTTGAAATCTAGGGTTATCAGAGTCCTCCATATCATTGTGTCTTCAATCTTGTAAAGTATCAAAACGGTTTTTTTTTTTAGCTTAAACAAAACCGAAGAAGTCTCCATTCAACAAAACTGTCAATCACAAATACATTGGTGTAAGAGGAAACCTTGCTGTTAAACTGAAGTAGAACTGCATTCTTAAAGGCCATTAGAATTCTCTGGGAAGAAGGATCAATATGCAGAAAAATACATTGTACTATACCTGTTCATATAGACTGAGGCCTTATTCCAAGCAGCAAAACTGAGTGACTTTCCTGGTTTGTTTTGTTGATATTATTGTTGTTGTTTTGTTTGGAAAACCTTTTTTATTTCCGTTTGTGACTGGTAAAGAATTCTGAACACTTATAACTAAGCATCTGGTGCTAACAGTGACTTTGAATAAGAACAGTTTAGTTCATGTGTGTTGTATTAAATGTGAAAGAAACCTTTTCCCAGTGAGTCACAGGCAATCTGTAAGGTGCATCAAACACTCAACGAAGGAATGTTCTACTTGCCTCCTACTTGGAATACTTACTTCTTAAGGATGTAATGTATCTCAGCTCAAGTTAATCTGCTGCATTTGCTCAAGGAACTTAGCTAAAATCTGCTGCGAAAGGCAAAAAGCTGTATTCAGCTGGGGTTGCTGTATACTCAGTTCCATCTACCAATTTCTACCCGTAAGTCTCAGCATAGCCCCTTTGAACAGGGCAATATAATTTTAAGCAATACACTTAGCAATATTCCTTGGTCCCGGAAACTTTTCAAGTTGATGATTCTTTGATATTTTGGTAGGGAAACCATTATGGGAGATCTTGTGGTACAACATTAATCATCTTATGAAGACTAAGACATATCACTGCTCTGAGCATCAGAGCATTAATTCTTGCTTCAGTGGCTTTTCTATGTAAAATACTGATTATTTAGATGAATATATGCAAACCAGTGTAATATTTTTCCAGGAATAAAGAGGGAGATAGCACACTCATATATCATGAGATAGAGTCAGCTTATGAAATTAGTTTTCAACACCAGGTATTATTGTTCTGTATATCAATTCGCTGTAAAGAAAGGACAACAAATAATCTTAAAAATACTTTGTTACAAGTAATTCCTTTTCAAGTGTGTCTTTTGTGTGGACCACTTTAAGGACAAGGATCACATTTCCAAAAAACAAAAGTCTTACGTTTTTGAGAAGACAGAGGTCATGTGTCAGGGTCAGACGTATATAACTTTAAGAGGTTCTGTGTGTTAAGGAAATTGAAGCGGGAGATAATGTCTGTAGCCAGGCCATTACTTGGGGGTTTCTGTTGAAATAAGGTCACACATAGACTCCTACATGTACCAAAGTTTTGATTTGCCTTAGGAGTTTTGTTCTTTTGCTGTTTATTCTAAAAAGAAACTGCCTCCTTTCAAATGGATAGCATATAAGATTTCTGCTTGGTTGGTCAGCCTGTTTCAGTTATTGAAGTCTCTTGTGCAGCCCAGCCAGAGCAATCTGGGGGAAAAAAATGTTAATACTGTCACTTTTTATCATTTCTAGACCAGTAAAATTAAAAACATCTCTAGTGCACTCTAATAATATAGGAAAAGTACTTAGTATTGCTTTTAGGGACATTTACCATTAAAGAAGGCTTTTATTTTAATGTTAAAGAATATTATACTTTCCTTAAGTATTTCCAAATGGCCCATTGTGCTAAAATAAAAGATTGTAGGGTATTTGCAGGATCAGAAATTTTTGTGTCTGTTGAAAAGCTAGCAATAGTGTAATTTTTATGGTATTAGAGAAATGTCTCAGACTGTGACGTGTGATACTTTGAAAGAAATTTTCGTTAAATATTAAATGATGTTGCAGAGATATTTTAGAACTTGAAAAAGATTTTTTATGTTGCAGGGGTTTTTTGGGGTTTTTTTTGGTATGCTTCCTAGAATTGGCCTTATATCTTGTTGTAAGCCATAGAAATTATTTGGAAGTAGACAATAATATCAGTACAGCTGTTAAATTCATCCACAGCCATTCAAACACCCTTACAGTGGGCACTCCAATTTTGCTGTTCTCACCTACTAAAAAAGTGCAGCTTGGAAAAAAATTATATTCTCTTGTTTCTACTGCACTAGGGATCCAATCTTTCATATTCTTAAGTTGATTTTACTCCTAGGGAGGCTGGTGATGCTCACTTTTCTTAATAAGCCCTACCTGGATGAAATTTAAAAATAAGTAGTACAACCATTAAATCAAAACATATTTCATCTTTGGTTCTATTGTCTGACATGTTGTATTCCCTTTCACATCTGCATCATCAGCAGGTTTCACCAAGCATCATTTCTTTTCCATCATCAGTCTTTCAATAAAATGTGAAGTATTATTCCAGCAGAAGAGAACCAACTCAGGGCATTCTTCCTGGATGAAGTAAGATGTGAACTAATCTTTTTTTGGAATTTGCTTTCCATTTAAGTCTGCACATATCTGATAGTAGTTATATCTAAATTATGTCTTTCTAGATTGTTTCACATGGTGCTCTCACAAGATGTTGCAAAAAGCTTTCTAAGGCAGAGATAGGACATGAGTTTCTTCCTTTTGATATGAAAGGGCAGTTATCTAATTTCAGTAGTGATACTGAAAAAATATGGTGTATTCTTGCTGAATCAATGTAGGCTGCTAAGTGCATGTGGCTTTTAATTGTATCTGTCTTAGATTCTAGGTGCATATAAGCGGTTTCCTTATGTTTTCTAGTATTTTTGTGGAAACTTCATTTAAGTTAATTGATCTGTAGTTTCGGGGTTGCTTCTTTTTGAGGAAGCTACATGCAGGCACAAATTTGACTGTAGTAAATGTAGCTCACTGAATATAAACAGTCTGAAGTTAGTGCATATGGTTTCCATAACTTGCAAGTGGAAGTAGGAAAAGAGACTGTAGAGCCAGCACCTGAGAGAAATGTGCTCTCTGAACTGTTTTGAGTATGTGAGTGAGAATTAAGATTGTTCCATTTGCCATGATCCCTCTTGTGCAGTGTGACAGAGCTGCAGGAGTTAACCACGTTGTTTCTAATAAGGTAGGATCAGAATTTTTTTTAAATTTTCTTGCCAACCCATCTTTCTGCTTTTGGCTGTGTGTATAGCCCAGTAAATGTGGGTTTTGTTTCAATATGTTGTCAGTGATATGTATTAGAGCTCAGTGATCTGATATATAAGTTTAGACAAGTTATTTTACCTTTGTCTACCTTCTTATCACTCACTGTTTTTCTTAGAGTTGACCGGTATGGCTTTGATCTTTAGGTGGCCTGCAACAGTTGTGCTGGGGCTATGAACAATTCTCAATTATATTAGGCTGGCGAGAAGATTTTAGGGTTATCAAGATCCCTAGAAACATAAAGCAATGAACAGTATTTTTGCTCCTGGGACTCGTCATATGCCCAGCAGCCCACAGCAGAGAGACCGTTCCTGCCAGTGAAACAATGTGTGTCCATGTTTCTCCTTTTGCAGCTGAGATTTTGAGATTTGTTATTTGCAAATTTTGGTCTATGATTTAAAAGCTATGAAAAAGTTGATCATCTCTCGCCTAGGCACTAAACAGTTTTCCAGTGACTTTTCTATTCATGGAATGCTCACTTACCACCATGAGGCCCGGCTGCTGTTCCAGTGCTTCACATAAACAGGAGAGTCACAGACCAAGAACATACGTGCTCAGTTATTACAGCCTCAGACAGCTGATTGTGAAACTTGCCCACTTGAAGACTACTGTGAGACTTTTCCACAAGGGAAAACATTAATGTTATAATAGGTAAAAAATTAAAAAATGCCGGTGGCTTAAAATTAAGATTGATCCAAGTTATATGGGTGGCAGGGATAGGGAGCAGGTAACCATGTTACTGTGACATACAGAGTTGTGACTTGCAAAATTGTATACAAAGTGGATAACTTGATGGCATTGACTGACTAATTGATAACGTTCTGATTACACACTCAGACCAGAGCATTTTGCATGTATGTTTTCTTTATAAAATGGGAGAGAGTTGGCACAAATCCTAACATTTTTTATGCTGTTATGGGAACTGCTGATCAAAAGAGAATGGGCCTCCTGCATCTTTCCCACTTTTTCCTGTTTCTCAGAATCATAAGGATGAGTATTTCTAGTAGTCACAATATCTTTGCTATTAGTTATTTGTATCCTGTAGAAAAATGTTAGAGTTTGCTACCATCTATAACTGCTTAGCACATTCTTTCTTCTCTTATCTTCATTTTTAGCTGTACATCCTTGACCCCTGGACCCAGCTGTGATCGTTTTAAACTACATATCCCTTACGCGGGAGAAACACTCAAATGTAAGTTAAAAAATCTTGCAGCTGCATCTTGGCTTTTCTTTCAGTGTTCTGTGTCTCGCTAATTTTCCAGTGTGTCTGTCTAACTTTATGAGTTTTGAGATAGATGTGTTTGGTATTTTCTCTGAAAGCTTCAGTTCAAAGAACACACAGCTATCAAGAATATGTAATATTTAAGATAAGTTTGAAGGTTTCTGTGAGACTACAGTTTTGAAAAATGACTTCTAAAAGCCAAAAGTCACAACCTACCCCCCTGGTACTTCTAATAAAATGTTATGACTAAGACAATCTCATGACCATTTTTAGATTCATTTATAAGTTGTATATGTTTTGTGTTGTTTCTTTCTGTCTCTTTTAGGAATAATTCTTTATGAAGCTCCAATAAGAGATGTCAGTCTGCTATTTTATTAAGTATCCTTAAACAATGACTGGTATAATTGACCAGATTAGAGAAATGTGAATTTGAATTTTCTGATTTAGTGGTATTGTTAAATCATCTTTATGCTTAGAGGACCTGTAGACAGCTAGTTCATTTGACCACTCTTAGTATATGTTCTGTTTGTCTTAGTTTGTGTTTTGTTTCAAAGGATTAGAATAAAATTTGCTTTCATGTATTTTTTGAAGGTAACATTTTCTAAACACTTGAGCTGCTGAAAAATGGTTGTGTTGTTTTTTATCTCTAACAAGTGAAAAATGAGAGAGGATAAAGAATTTCAGATAAAGTAAAATTCAAAGCTTGGCATTTATAGATTTAGGGCAGCTCTGGTAAAGCCACACCTAGAGTACTATGTCCAGTTCTGGTCTGTCTGTTACCGGAGCAATATGAACACACTGGAATGAGTACAGCGGAAGACCGCAAAGATGACCAAGAGCTGGAGGATCTGTTGTATGAGGAGAGGCCAAAATAGCTGGGGCTTCTTAAGAAGAGAAAGCTCAGGGCAAATCTTACCAATATTTATAATACCTGATGGGGATAAATGAAGAAGCCTGGCTCATCTCAGTGGCGGTCACTGAAGAAAAATGGTCACAAATTGGGATGTAGAAAATTCTATTCAAACACAATAAAAATTATTTTGCAAGGATGGTCAAAAAGTGGAACAGATTGTACTGAGAGCTTGTGTAGTTTGTGTGTCTCTGTCCTTGGAGCTATTCAGAACCCAGCTGGACGTGACCCTTAGCAATCTCCTCTGTCCACCCTACTCTGAGCTGAGGGATTAGACTAGGCAGTCTCCAGTGGTGCTGTCCAGCCTTAGCTATCCTGTGAGTCTGTGCAAATAGGCTCTCTGGAGGAGCAGGTACTTGGTGTGAACATAAATGGTAGGCATTTAAAACACTGCTTTGATAGTATCCATTTAGTTTATCATACACATGCTGTAGCTCTCCAAGACATTTTAAATATTAAGAATGTTATTGTATTCCTTCTGCAGTTTTTGGGGTTTTTTGGGGGTTTTTTTACGTTATGTCATGCACTGGAAGTCCTTATCCTTTATGACCAGAAATCAACACAATTAAACTCCTTATATTCTAGAAGTACCTTACAGCTTCCATTTGGCAATTGTAAGGAAAGTTGTCTTTCCCAGAAGTTGATCTGGAAGCTTACTCATGTGTTCAAGAGAGGAGCCAGGCTCATGTATCAGCCTATATGGCTATTTTGACTTTTCTAAATATATGAAATTATGGCTCAAAAATCTTACTAATTTTTCTTTCTCACAAAATAAAATTGGAAGATTTAAGTCCTAGCTAGCAATTATTTTAAGAAAAGAGAAGTGGCTCTGCATTTGTTCAGAATTCTTGTAAATCATGCCTGTATTATATGAAGCCGACTGCCCTCCCAGGTAGAACTTCTATTTAAAAAGTTGTTACGATGTGTAGTAAACTCAGCCTGTTGAGTCTTGATGTGTTCTGCAATGCGTAGTCGATTCCACTTGAGTCTCGTTTGACGACTATGATCAAGATGCAATCAAAATAAGCTTCACTGCATGACATGCTTTATAGAGTGCTATCATGTTCTGTGGGACCATCTTCTCTTATACAGGTCTGTGTTTGTACATTCTGAGAGATGTCTTATTTCAAGTAGAGGCTAAAGTTGTTCCTGATCCATAAAGGAAAATGGATAGACTAAAATGCCCATATGCAAGTGCACAGGCATAAAGACTATATTCATATATTAAATGACTGTAGTCCAGTTCAAGTACCTAGAAATATGATTACGGAATATGCATTACATTTCAGTATCAAGAAATCTGGGGTTTTTTCTCCAGTGTTCTTATATTTTTTATATCACATACGCAATTAAACAAAAAAACTACAGTGCTACTGCTCTCTCCAGTTTCGTAAAGCCCAAACCACACATTTTAACCATGTTATATATTTTACCCAAGACAACTGAAAATGGTGTAAACAAGTATATCTTTTTCAGAGGTATCTAATAATAGTTGTGAATTCAAGTTCTAATAATCCTCCGCATTTCAGTGTTACATGTTTGAAAATGCTGTGAATTAAGTCTCACAGCATGTGGAATAAATAGCGATGTGAGCAGCTTCAAGAAGGCTTTAATGATTTTGTGTTTAGATCTGTAATGATGGCAGGGGAAGACAGCCATAGTGTACGAACGGAGATGTTTAGATACTTTGTTGTAGGCTGTTGCTAGATATGTTATCTTTCAAGGGCAGAGTCTTTCTGCAAAGGAAAGTTGCGAAATCTACCAGAATGAAAAGATTGGCTGAAAGTGTTCAGGATCTGTATGGGCTTCAGATGTGGTACCAAACACAGGCTGAAGTGTGTAGTTCCTTTGTGGTTTGTGTTACATCCTCTTTGCAACAGATTAGGTCTTTGCATATCATCAATCATAACCGCTGCCACTGCACAGGCACCCTCGTAGCAATCCCAGTGTGTTGGAAACTGTTGGTGTGCAGCTTTAGGGAAGTGTAACTGCACAGTGCAGTCCTGTTTTCCAAAACACCAGAAAGTTCACAGCTTCTTGAGAAAGGAGAAAGTGTACTTGCAGGCAAGGCTAGCTACCTGTAGTGTAAAAGAATTGTTTTGTAAACTTGGGTAGGAGCAAACATGTTGTGACTTAAGAACGGCTTGTTTAATGGAGTTTTTTAAGATGTTATTCACCTTACTTTTGCATGTATGCAGAGCTGCTGGAATGTTACACTGAACAGTTACTCAGCTCCAGCCAGGGACCTTGGAGGTACCCACAATCTTATACAGGAGAAAATGTTATGCCAATGTTCAAGATAAATAGTTTATCATAGTAATTGTCTTCCATCACACTCCAGAAATTTTCCAGTGATGCTTTCAGGGAGGCACTTTTGCTTTATTTTCTTCTGTAAGGGAAATAATTTTTTTGTTTGTTTTCAAACAAACAAAAAGTTAGAAAACTTGAGCCTAGTCTTGCTAGACTGTCACTTGAAATCTGAGACAGCCATATTGGTTTTATTAGTTCATCCAGTACTCAATGTTTTTTGCATTAAATTCCATGCTTTTCTCTGTATTTGAGTTTTTCAAAGTTCTTAATTGGAGTTTTAATTTCAGGAAGCCTGTCAGTAATACCCTGTAAGAGGTTGAATCTGTGTTCCTAGGACAATACTTACTTTGTGTGGTTTGCAGAGGTATCCTGTATTGTTAACTGGACAGCAGTATCTGCTTAGAAAAGTTCAGTATTCTTTCTGAGGAACTGTTTGTGTGTTTTGAGGTGAAGTGTTCTGTAACTCTTGCAGATATTTCAGTCTTAGTTGATAAAACATCAAGGCAGATATCAGCAGAAATTGTCAGGATAAGCAGAGTTATAAGCTGCAATAGTCTTTATAATTAAAATATGACATTAAGAATCAAATTGCAGTTTTGTTCCAGAAAATGTTGGAATATCTTGGGTTTGGCTTTCCTTTTACACTCAAGCTTTCATTGCTGCTTGCTAGGGAATCTTTTTTATTTTTTTTGCTTTTGCTCTTCACATTTTCTTTTTCAGGCACTGATGCCTCCTTCCCTCTCTGACCTTGAGTGCTGTCATCTGGAATTTCACAGTGATTAAACAATGTGTTGCCCTTACAATGTTACTGTTCCCTGTGGCCTCTTGAACTCTAGTATTTTCATCTTCTGTCTGATTTTCACTGTTTTTATGTGAGTGGATTATAGCTCTGGGTTCCACTGCCACCACTTTGGTTTCCTTGATCCTGAGGAACATTTCCTTTGTCTCATTTGAAGCTTAGTTTTTCAGGTTTTGCTTCTGATTTTTGTTTGTTAGTTTCTTACTCTTTTTAGTTACTGGCCTTAGCAGAGGGAATCATTCTTGCTGCCTAACTAATCTAAGAATATTGCCCATAATACATGGTACAAAATTTCCTCTGTTTTTATTCCTGTGATGGAACTCTTTCAGTAAGTTCATCCAGTCTTCTTGTGGCTTTCTATTTTAAGGAAGTAATTAAGAACAAACAAAAAGATAAGTATAGAGAACAGCCTGACCTCCTTACTGCTCCTTTAAAGGCTGCTTTGCCAAGTTATTTGCTAAACACTTTTTATTGTGCCAATAAACAATTGTAAAAATTATTTTTCAAGTTACTGTAAGATTTAAGATTCACATAAGTATGTTGCTACAATGCATGTGTTAGTGTTTTGTGCACCATTAGGTTATTTTACACAGGCTGTGTTTTAGTTGAGGCTCTTATGGGAAGGACTTTCTGGTTGCTGTAATTCAGATTATACTTAGGTGTTATCCTTACCTGTGTGGTAAGTGTCTTTTTGCTGGGTCATGCAACATACCAAAGATTTTTCCAGGCAATATGTTTTCTAAAATTTGGCTGAGTCATGCTTTACGTGGCAGGAGTAATAAATCTTTTTCCCTCAATAACCGGTTCATTATCTAATGAATGTACCTAATGAGAGTGTCAAGAGAGAGTCTAATCTTTTCATTATATTTATTTGTTCTTTGAATACAAAGTTTACAACAATATTTTCCCATTTTAAATAATCACTTTCCTCTCACTTTTGTTCACTTTTTCTTATGTACTTCTCTTGAGCAAGTAAATTACAGAAGATTTTGCAGTTTTAAGTATTAGATAGTGTATTTCTTCATCAAGAGAAGTGACCTTAGAAGTATCTATGTACAAGTATGGACTTACAGAGGTTTAGAAGGTTTTAAGTTAGGCCTCCACAGTGGTATTACCGTAGTGCCTTCCCACCTTGCTCGTTCCTCCTTTTTTCACCTGTTTGGGCTGCATATACTGGTAATGGTCTCTGGTCCATATGCTTGAATCTATTTATCCTTTGCCTTCACTTTTCCTTTTCTCACCTACCCAGTGTCTCTGTTTTAATTTCTCCAGTGTTGCCTGGCCTTAATTTCTACCAGTATCTTATCCCATCTTGAATTATCTGTTGTTCTCATCTTTGTCCAATTCTAGTACTAACGTTTCTGACAAAGCAGTTGCCCAGCTACAGAAGTGCAAATTACTGAGAGCTGGGATTGTCTTGATGCCTTCTTGCTCAGCTTGGGATCCAGTTTACTTATTTTTACTCCATTTTTGCAAGTTTGCCAACTTTACAAAACAACATACTTTCTGTAGTCTTACAGCTCTTTTTTTTTTCCTCCTACAGCAGCATTTGTCAGTTGAAGTTAAAGGAAAAAAAAGACCCACACCTGCAACCCTTTTCCCAAGAATCAAATTAACACCCTGCAAATGCTTCCTATAGATTTTTTTCTTTTATTGGAAAAGTGGGACTTGATTCACTAGCCTGACTATGGGTGTGTTAACTCTGAGGTTGCCAAGAATACCTTGGTTTGCCCTTTCAGCTTCTGTCCCACAGGGCACTGATCTCTCTGAAAACCAGGTGTCGCAGCTGCCGTAAATGTGCTCTGAGGCATCTCAAATGACACTAAACAACTTGGTTTCATCAGCTGCACCAAGTTTACGGAGACTGGGTCTTTCACAGCTTTCTGTGCGGTGGAATAGCTAGAATTTCTTCTGGAGTGTCACAGAGGTGCGGAGAAGTTGGTTTGGATTTTTCTCATGCAATCAAATACCTTTTTTTTCAAATTGTCTTTCTATTATGAGATGGTTTTGAGTCTTTAAGCTGACTTTTCTGCCTTTCCTTTTTGGATATCTTGATTAGCACATCAAGTCAGAAATTAAGCTCAAAAATATCCTTTACTTGAGAGAAGAATAGCCTGTCAGCAGCAGTACAACAGTGCAATAGATTTACTCATGTATATTCTTTCACTAGTAGTAGTTTTGTATTTAACAAGTTTTATTGTCATTTCAGGAACTAATCTTTCTTGCCAACCAATTAGAAATGGGTTCTATAGGTATTATATTACTGTATTTGACTTAAAGCCTGCAGAGCAAATTCTTTAGGGTAGAATCCAGTGACAAGGATTCCAGGCAGATCTGCAGTTAGTTAATTTAAATCCTTTCATACTGCTGACTGCACTGACTTGATATCTTGGTTGCAGGTTGTAGTGAGTAACTGATTGTTTTTGTATCTGTAAAGACAATTAAAACCAGTTGGTTTAGGTAAGAATTTGTTTACAGAAGAGACTGATCAGTGGTTCTTGTCTACACTTTGCATGGCTACTAGAAGAGACAGGTTAGAATTTTGAATTGATGAATAATATCATTCTACTGGCTTTTTCTTTTTAATACTCAACAAGAGCACTTTCTGTATTTTCCCAGAACTGATTCTGTACATAGTCTGGTCTCTTGCTTCAGCAATTTCCTTATTATCTGTGAATGCATTTCATTATAAAGTTGCACTTGGATTTCTTAAAAGCCAAATGGGTTGATCTCCTTTATAACAAATTGCATTCAAATTGGTCTTATTCTAGGTTGCAGTGGCCACACACGTTTATTCTACATACTTAGTGCTGACTTAAAAATTCTTGGTGTCAGAAGAAACTGAAGCATAGATATCCTTTCAAAAGTAGAATTTGGGAAGTTAACTGGTAGGCTGCTTCCTAATTTTGCTGCTGTTGGTTAAGTGGGGATGTTAATGCTGTGGCACTCTTAGCATAACATTTTTCAGTACTACCGAATTCATAGTATGGTCTAAAACAGAAGGAAAATAACCCAAAAATGAAGTTACCAGGAGAGGAAAAACTGTGGGTAGGCCAGTGAAAGTGATTGTAGGGATTTCAGAAATTTCTCAGTTTCTTGCTGAGAAACCCCTGTCTTGGTTGTAGTCAATTCTTATTCCTCTGTTAGATTTGCATATGCATTTTGATAGATGAGAAAAGAACAGCCCATGTGTGTTTTAAAAGAAATTACAGACGTAAGTGTTAATATTTCTAACTTTTTGTCTTTGGGGAGCATACTAACTTTTCTTTTGAAGTTCTGTGAAGTAAAAGATTTCAACATTTAATGCTGTTTGCCTGAGGAGAAAGAAAGGAGAGAAAGTAATATTTTTGGATAATTGGAAAAGTAATTCCATTGAAGTAATTATTGGCTGGTATATCTACAGCAATGAGATAAGTATGGTCTGAGTGAAGGTTTTGCTTGCCTTGCTCTTACACTGGAATGGTCATGGTCAGTAGTGCTGTGGAGCACCACACAGTTGGCCTTCCACTGAGGGAATAAGGGCCAACAGAGTTGAAACTTATGCAAAACTAGAAACTCGTGTACTGGAGATGCAAAGAAAAAGGTATTTATGTCATTTTTGTGAGAAGGGTAGAGAATGCAGGCCTGTAATGATTTTTTCTTTTTTTTTTTCCCTCCACGGTTAAAATGGTAACCATTCTCAAACTCTAAGCACAATAATTTTGCAAATTACTTTATTGGTTAAAAGTGTTATTTTTATTTACCCCATTACAATTACATTTGAAGAGGGTAAGCCACAGAATATATCATGTAAGCATTAAATATAATACTTACTATAGAAATGGCTCTTTCTAGTAGGTCAAGACAAACTGTTAGCTTGTGATTCAAAATATTTAGCACCTTATATTTTGTAAGCTTACTGCAGAGGCTAGTGTTAATATTTATGTCAAGTAAAACCAGATTTGCATTGGCTGTTGGGATTGTTTAAATACCTTTTATTTGAGTGTAATGAAATATTTTTCATTTATGTATCATAGCCCTGCCAAGCAGACTGTTAACTGCAGTTTTAATTTCTCTGGTTTTTGATATTTAACAAGAACAAAACTCAGATTTAGGATGGATTCTCTTAATCTGTAGTCTGATTTGTTATGGTGTGTTTTTGCTGCAAGTGTGGAACTTAGGAAAATAGCTCGTGCTCGTAGCTGAATAGGGCAAACTCCTTCCTTGGTGCCTAAGCCTTTTAGAGTCAAAGGTGTTACCTTTTCTGTTCTGGTATGTAAATTAAGCAAGACATAAGTGAGTCTGTATGGAAGGAGAGAGCACGGAGCAGAAAAGTTGGAGAGACGGGGTGATGTGTATGGATGTCTGATACAGTTAAACAAAAAGGTTCTTTTTTCTTTTGTTTTAGTAACTAGCTGAACATCTTTGGATTCATGGCAGAAGTGAAACTTAATAGAATGAGATTTGACTGAGGGAATGCTTTTTTCATTTTTAAATATGTTAAAAATTTGTTCTGAGGTCAAATCTTGGGATCTTTAATAGTAAGATGCTGTATTTAACTTCCAGAATGAAAGCCGCTGATGATAGAGAATCACTGCTCTTTTCTAACTGTTAACATTGAAGAGGAAACAACATTTTGTTCTGTACTTCTTTGTCTCTATTAAATTGTCAGCCAGCCTGTGTGAGGTTTGATTGTAGCAGAATAAATTAGAGTTTACATTTGGCTAAAAACCTATGGTACTCTAAGAAGGAGAGCGTAAATGATACATTTCTGTTTAGTTAGAATGAACTACAGCATCATTTTTAGTTTCCATGGGGTTGTAAAATGTTTTGAGTATGGTCTCAGCAATAGTGTTTTGTGAATGTATAATTAACAGGCACTGAAATATTAGTTTTATTTATTTTAAAGCCTAGAGAACCTATGTAGCTATATAACATATGGCCTTTTGGAAATTGAATACACTATAGGAAAAATAATCTTGAAATACACATTGGCATTAATATTGATAGATTTGGTCTCAAAGTGACTTATTAAAAGGCCTTGGGAATTTGGATTTGAGGCATGTTTACCTTGGACAAGTAGAAGCAATTTTAGCAACTATAAGTAATTAAGAGTAACAGAAAATCAAATATCACAATGTTAATTTTTAGTCTGGATTCTGTCCATTGTACCTGAATAGTTCTTTGGTGTCAGTAGGTCTTGAACACTTATAAAATCCAAATATCGGCATAGTTGGTCACTCACTGTGGATAAGGACTCATAATGCCATTAATATTTAGTGGAAGAAGGGGTCTGACTGAAGCTGGTAAAATACACATATGAGCATGTGAGGTAGGTAATAGAGTGGTTTGTCCAGCTGCAACATGATGTACCTAACCTCGGTGTGACCACACATCACACGAGTAGTCAGAGAGAGGGTACCGTTCCCCAGCAGGATCACTGCGTGGCATATGCAGCTGACCTGAACCCCAAATTGTTGAAGTTTACCACCTAGCATGTTAAACTAATAATGCCAACTTTAATTTACTGTTGTATTGAGCACTGCATATATTGATGGCCTGGGAGCTGCTGTGAGTTCTCTCTCTGAAAGGAAAGAGTTTGTACCTACTTGAACCCCCATATTGTGCCTACTGCCACAGCTTTCCTGAGGTTCACCCCTTCCTGTGCAGCTCGTGGAGGTAGATACGGTTTATTGCCGATCTCACTACTCAGGCAGAGTCTTGAAGCTGCCTCGTGATGCAAGGTTCTGTAATAGTTTTTTCCTTATCAGATATGGAGGTGTAACATCGAAAATACACTGTTATTTTGATCCTTCTTTTATTCTAAGCAGCTTTTTTTAGTATGTGTGTAGTTGGAGTGCAGCTCCTAAGTGAGCTGAGCTGTAAGATATATCTGTCTGCTCTGTTTCACCAACTCTGTTAAAGCAGGAATGCAGAGAATGGAAAGCATGCAGCTAGCACCTGCAGTATGAAAAGTGTGTGCTAAACGAGTACTTAGCATCACACAGGAACATGGCAAAAGCACAGGTACAGTCCTTTCCTTTAGAGTAGCATTGGGCTGCCTAAGTAACAGGCCAGGCTTTTTCATTGTGCTGTGTTCTGAGTTATTCATAACATGCCTCTTTCAAAACTCAGTCAAAGAATGTATTAAGGTGAATCTCCTTCAGTACGTAACCTCAAGTTCACTGCTCTTTATGTAGAAATTGATGAGATTGTTGAAGGGAGCCATGCATGACATTTTAATTGTGGTAAATATCAAGAAAAGTGTTGTGTTGTTGTGGTGTAGGAACTACCCAATCTAGTAAACATCAACTTTTCTGAATTCTTCAGTGCCGTATTACAGTTGCGGCAATCTAGTAATTATTTTCTCTTACTTAATATAGATGCATTTCCTGTTGCAATTTTATGCTTTTTTCCTCCAGGACTGGTGCCTGTTTCGTTCTTTTAAACGAAATTTAAATGAAATTAAAAGGTTTATTTTTATGTTCAGTGTGTCAGGAATTTTAACTGGCAGACCTCTGCTATTTTCTGCACCCCATACTTACACGTGCTCCTGACAGCTGTGAAAGGAAGGTGGGAGTGCGGACAGGAGAAACCCACACTGTGCTCTACTCGTCACATGATCAGTGAGTTTGTGATTTGGAGCCATGCTGTAGAGAATACCTATCCCAGACTGGCCAGTGACTTCTTGGTCATGAGCCTTCATCCTCTGCAATTAATCTTCACGGCATCCTTGCTTCCAGCTAAGGCCAAGATAAGTTTACAGAATATCCGCAATTAAAACTGTCATGTTAAATGCCTTGAGATGGTAACATCACTGAGCCAGCAATGATGTGGCTTTGCAAAATCTGTTCATCTAATGCTTTCCTCTAGTTCTGCATTCCCAATTTTTTAAGAAATAAAAAGTGGTGTAACTTTCTCTGAACAGAATTGTTTATACGGGTTACCATGCTGTTTTTGATTTTCTGTGTGGATTTTAAACGAGTCATAACACATAGTAGGCAGCCTTTTTTTCTAATGTCTGCTACCTCATAAATCTGTTTTATGCAAAAGCTCAGTTATTCTTTCGTATTGTCATAAAGAATGATGGGGAGGTAGACAAGTAAGGCTGGAAACACTTATTTTTATTTTTTTAAATTTTTTTTCTTGAACAGTGGGTGGGTTTTTTTGAAAGCTCAGATGCATATGACCACCTCTTGATCTATATGAACTCTGAAGTATGTGTACTAGTGAAATACTACAACCCAAATTTCTTTTAATTGCATATCTTGTGACACTGGCAAGATGAGAGCTCAGTGCCAAGCTGTGATGAAGTTTTATATTTTCGGTTAATTTTAGTCTCTCCATTTAAATGTGCAATACTGCATTTCTCTTGGCTAGAATTTGGGTAGTTGGAATGGTTCCTATTGAACTGTGTATTCTTCCTTCTAAGAGTTGGCGGTGGTGAGGAGAAGAGAGGGAGTAAGTGCTACTAATTTTTAAAAGCTCTGGTATTTTGAAAGTCATGACCTTAGTAGTTTGCAATTGACTTTTAATAGACAAAACACAGTCATCTAAATATGCTACTTTTTATTAAAACAAGATCAGTTTTCTAACTCGGTTTTTTGAGGCAACCCTCAATAGTGTTTGAATTGCCATTTGAGATAGAAAGCAATAATGTATTTCATGTTTCATTGCTTGCAGAGGAGGAAGAAGCTGCGCCTCAGGAATTTGACTTCATCCCCCAAAACATCTGATGCTTATCTTGCATGTGATTTTTTTGTAAAAATTATATGGATATATACATGAAATATATGTAATGTAACTGTCAAATTCTGTGTTTAAAATGTGTGTTGTATGTGATTATTTTATATTTTATTTATAAGCACATATGTAAAAGTGCAAACAGTGTTTTCATTTATTGCTTTTCAGGGGATATAATTTTTAATGCTCACTATCCTGACCTGCCACCAGATTTTATCTTTGGAGAGGATGCTGAATTTTTGCCAGATCCTTCTGCCTTGCACGTAAGTACTTTACTGATTGAGAACCTTACACCTTGCAGAGAGACTTTGCTTTTTTAGAATAGCTGCAGCAACATAAATTTTATAACAATGCAAAATAAAAAAGAAAAACACCTTTTATCTCACAGGTATTTTGAGTGTAAACACATTGCTTTCTAAAGTGATTTAAAGTTGAATCCATAAATGGGGGATGAGGGGAGAAGTTTAAAACATTTTAATCAAGACAATATTACCTTTATAGTAATTATTTAGAATAACTGTAAAAATATGTCTGTTTAATATCTGACCATCTTAAATGATGTGTCTCAGGAAAAAAGTTGATAAATTGTGTCTTTGTAAGCATTCATTTCTAAAATAAAGTAGCGTAATTTGGTGTGGTGTTGTTGATGTTTGTTTTCTGTTGAGGAAGGATAGAACTAGGTAGTATGTTATAGGAACCACTGCGTCAAAGAAAGCTATCCGCTCATGTGTGTTAGGGTTATCTAGACAGAGAAATTACCTTCTAGAAGGTGGGAGGGACAAAAATTAATGAGAAAATACTTTTAGACAGCCTTATTTCTGCAGAAGAAGAAACACCACAACCTGAAACCAAACATTTTGTTCACTAGTCACAGCCTCAATTAGTAAAGTGTTGTTTGAAGAAGATAACAGTGCTTATGCTTCTAGAATACTTCTCCCTCTCAAAACTTCCTAGTAGTTACTAAAGAGACTCTTTGCAGAGCCCTCACCTGCAGCTCGTCTTGTGCGTTATGAGCACATATCCAGAGCTCCCCGAAGGAAGTCAGTGGCTGTCATGCTGTGGTGCAGGTGTTGTGCTGGAGGTTGAACATGTCCTTGATGTGTGACACGACAAGTGCTGGGTTTTGGTTTTACCTTTTACTTCATAGTAAGTTATATACAAAAATCAGAAGAACTGGTTTGAATAATTATTTTCAGCATACCTGATATAATTTTTAAAAGGTGAATGTCATATTTCTTTTCCTCTCCTGATAACTTTGCTGTTAAGCTTGCAAACTCCTTTGGGAGGGAGGCATGGTGCTGATGAACAGCTATTTCATTAGGCTAGTTTATAGAAAAGGTTTTACTTTCTGTGACAATTCTAGAACTGTTTTCACACTCCTTTTTTTTACCAGTTCTATTTTCCTCTCTCATTTGTTTCACAGTCTTACAACCTCCTAAGCAGTGTTCATATCAGCAACTACTTTTTGTAGTTGATATTAAAAAAAGAGAAACACCTTTTAATGTATTGGAAAACAAAAATTAATACCAAATTGCCAGTGAGATATAAAATAATTTGGGACATCTTGCAGAAATGCTGTTCAAATGGAGAAGCTTGCTGAGGGTGGTATGGTGCCATATTTCTTGTGTGAAAAGAAGTCGCTAACAGTAGTGATCCACAGGAAAACCTTCAAGGATAAAAACATCCTTATTTTTCTTTCTTTCTTACATTGTTCATTAATGATGCTTCTTTTGGGAGTGTTGCTTTTCTTCTGCTTAAGCACAGAACAAACTTCCTGTCTTCTTTGTTGAAAAGCAACTTGGAAGAGCCATTTGCTTCTTGATACATAATGAGATATTAACCAGCCTGTTTTAAAGTAATTAGAACAAACCAAAGAAGAAATCTGCCAGCCAGTGGTTTTCCTTTGGTCATTATGCCTTGCTGACGTGTTCACTATGTAAATGTAACCTTTTTTGATAAAGTCCTTGGTCATTCGCCTTCAGTTTGTCCTGATGATATCGGAGCATGTTATTCCCACCTTGCAGCTGTGGTCTACATAGTATACCTTTGGTTTTGCATTCACTGTTTAATGTTCCATATGGTTTGTAGACTTTTTCTTCAGAATGTTGCATTAACAATAACTTGCTTATTATGCTGAGTCTTTGAATAGCTCCCTTTTTTCCAGAAATGTGAGAGCTGTTTAATGAAGGTAATTTTAATTGAATTCTAAGATATTAGTAGAATTCTTAAATGTGTTAACATAGCTGTCTACTGACTAGAAGTAAAATACAGATTAGCACATTGACCACAATTTAATGCTCTTAATCTTGACTAGTTTTCAAATACTTCTGATGCAACAGTTCCTGGCAATCAAAACAGAATCTAACATGCACAAAAGCATGTAGATGTTATTCAATGAGGAGCACAGTCTCAAAGTAAGCAATATGTGCCGTCGTATCTGTGGGAATTCTGACATTGAGCCTGCATGCACTGCTCTCATCTGTCTGAGTGTCTTGTTTTCCAAGTAGAAGTCATCGCATGTTGTTAGATGGCTTGAGTCAGGCATTATGCTTAGCTTGAAAGGAGAACCAGGTACTTCAGATTGCTCAAGCTCGTGTGGCTCTAATGGAGGCTGTCAGTAGGCTTCCCTGAAGACATTTGAATGGCTGTGTTGCAGATTATTTCAGTCACTCTTCAGTTTCCATGGCCATGGGCAGACCTTCCAGTTAGGTTTTCATCTGAGCATGGTAACAGGTGTACAGTTAAGCAGCTGTTAGCCAGACAGCTAAAGCAAGATTCCAGAAATACTGCATTTTAAAAAGTAAGTGCTGTAGATGAATAGTTCATGTTTTGGGGTTTTTTTCCCCGAGAATTCCTAAATGATTAGGCCAGTATTTCAGCAGTAGAGCGATGTGTTGAGCACTATTGTTTTATAAGCAGAGCTAATGCTTTCTTGACTTGATACTGTAATTGCAGAATCAAGTTCAAACTGTACATTGAAATTTAGCTTTGCTATTGTGTCTTGCACAAACATTAAAGTTACTTGGGTTTGAAACTCAGCTTGAGTCTCAAGTTCAGCACTGTAAAATATGTGCTTCATTACGTATCTTACCAGTAGTGGTTACTCTGCTGGTCGCAGGGTCTAATCATGTGCATGCTGACCTTGAAAGATGATGTAGGCATTGTGGAGCAGTTCAGCAGCAGGGCAAGTGGTCCTTTTGGTTTGTCATACAGTTTTTATTACAGTCAGGGGGCTAAGTTCTTTAGGTTGTTGGTGCTGTTCATGCTCAAAGAGTTATTAAAAAGAAACATTTTTACTTTTTATTGTCATTAAGAATGTTTTCCTATCAAATGCATTTGATACTTGCATGTATAGTATGCATAAATAAAATCAGCTTCTCAGTATGTAAATAGAAAAGTTCCTTCCTGCTCTAGTGTTTATTCATTTTGGATGACAAGTATTAGAAATGTATTTTAAAAACAACCTATGATTCACTCCGTTCTGATTAAAAATTCAGTTAGCACACAACAAGATTAGTGATTGTGTACGGATGAGATTAATTTGGAGCTCATTACAATGACACCAGTTTGAGTAACAAGAATTGTTTGTTATGTTAGCCTAGTTGATTGTTAATGTGAAGCAGTTAATAACTGAAGTGCTTATTCAAAATGTTGACCCCATTTTTGCAATGATTTTGAAGTCTCTTCTGTTTGGCAAAGAGGATGCAGTAGAAGCATAAGCAAGGTAACTGTCAGTTCAAGGAAATGGGTATCTTAGTATTCTACTTCAGGTCTCCAGCTAGTCCCCCCAGAATTATTCTGCCCACCCACTGCTATCAAAAAGGCTTCATTAGCCTTAGTGGGAGTGGAGACAAGAGGACCTGAGCATTTCCTGAGGCCTGCTAAGTGCAGAATATGTCCTTGTGGGCTAGTTTATAGCATATTCCTTGGGGGAGTACTTAGTGCTGCATTTGTGTGGGCGGAAGATACTGTCATCCCAGATCTTTAAAGAATGGGCCACTGCAGTTCTCATGCCAGTACCTCGCATTGGGAGGATTGTTTTCCCTTGTGTAATTGTTGATACTAGGTACAGATTCCAGTCACTGTGGAGTTAAGTCAGCTCACTGTACTACTCAAGTGTATTGGCTGTCACACTCTATATCTTGTGTAGACCAATGTTTGTTTTTAAGTTCTTGTATTTGTGCTTATTAGACTCATTCGGCTATATGATGACTGTCATGAAGGTTGTATTTTTTTCTGTGTTTGTGCTCAAAGTCTTAATCATTATTTCTGTTGGTTTCTGAGTTAGCTTTTAATGGGTAGTGAAGAGATCCTTTAAATATCCCCCTCTTCTTCCATTAATTGTTCTTGATTTACTAAGGTGCATGAGATACATGTTTAACTGTGTCAGTTGTCCCCCTGCTCACAGTAACTCCAAAAAAGCCCAAACACTCCTTTTATTAACTAAGGCCATTTGAACTATTTTGCTCTAAAAAGTCTGTCAGTTGTATTGTTAGCAAAGATTCAGATGTTTTATATTCTAGTGTGAGAGACCCCTGTAAGGGCAATGAGCTCAGTGATTTTTCGAGTGTCATTTTAAAGTATAAAGCCACAGCAGTGGGTTCTGCTTGTCTGGGAAATGCATGGGTAAGTTCAACCTATTTAGCTCTTCTGTGTGCTCTATTTCAAATGGCAGCAGCAGATTGCATTCTTGGACCCCTAACCTGCTGCTCTTGTACTGAAAGCCTTAAATTACTTTGGCTTCAGATGAACTTGGGGAATTTAAGTGAAACAGAATGCAGAATTGGATCCTTCAATTTATTAGAAGGTTTTTTCCTCATTTTGGACTACTTTATATTCCTATTTATTGTGTTCACTTTTCAGTCATGTCTTGACTTTATATGTCAAAATGTGTTTTGATTATTTATAATCCAATGTTATTTGTCATTTAATTTTCTGAAACAAGCATGAATTCTGAAAACTTTTTATTCCTGTCCCTCTCTATTGATCCTACCTATTTGTATATATGGGGGATGTAGATATGTGTGCACATGTATATATGCCCGTAGTCACTGCAGCCTTGCTGAGTATTTGTCTGGAATTGATAGGCAGTGGAAAAAAACATCACATTTTATACTATCAGAGAAGTAATTAAATTCAGGCACTTTCCCAAGGACCTTTTGACTGGTATTGTTGTATAGTTACAGTATACATTTTTGTCCACGTGGTCGAACCGTAGAGATATGCCACTGCAGCATTCCTTTTAAAGCCAGATCCGAAAGAATGTTATTTTTAATGTATTTTGATCTGGTTTTGGTGTCTGAGCTCCATGCAGTTCCTCAGGGAATCACAAAATCACAGAATAGTTGGAAGGGCCCTCTGGAGATGATCTAGTTCAGCCTCTCTGCCAAGTTGAATAAGTACTGGGTTTAAAATGAGAAATCCCCAAAAGAGGATTCTGGCTGGGAATCCTCTCCTGGCGTAGCCTGGGCAGCTTGACTGCAGCCTGTGTGAGGCCAGCATTCAGGAGGTCCTTCTGAGAAGTCACACGGTGCTGAGAGCAAGTGTTAGGATTGTTTGTGTAGATGTGTGGTAAAGATGGTGGCTGTACAGTCCAGCAGGAGGAGTTCAAGAGGATGACAGAAAAAAGTTTTTCCTGTCATCTTTCCATCTTTGAGTCCTTCAAGACCTTTCTACACTGGGAAATTACTCCTTTTTCTCCTTCTTTTAGTCTTCTTAATTTCTCTTGCGGCCTTTCGTTTTTGTCCTTTTTGTCTGGAGTTGTTAATATTTATAGGGCTGAGAGAGGGTTAGCCACCTTGTATTACTTTGTCATTTTCTATTCATGTAAAATCATTGCATATATTTACCTCACTTTCTTTTTGCCAAACTTCAGCAATTCCTAGCACAGTTTATAGAACGTGGCTTTCTATCTCAAAGTGTAAGCAGAAGAGAATATGCTGAGGTTTCAAGTTCTGCTTTACTTAATTGCAACATTTTGGCTGGACTTTTCACCTAGTGAATCCAGAAATTTAAAAAAAGAAATCCATAGTTTGATAATACTCCTTTAAATTTGAGGGAACAAAATATCTGTTAAGCCAGGTAGTTTTGCCTTTCTTGCTTAAATCTTGCTGGTGTAGAAGGCAAAATTAATTCCTTAGTTCTGTAAAGGGCTCCAGGGGGAAAAATTTCCTTTCATTTTTTGGCCCAAGCTTCTCTGATAATGCAATTTCTCCCTAGAATATGAAAAATCTAGAATACTAGCTTTTAAAATGTAGTAGTTCAGTCCAGGAAAGACGAGTTTTTGGAGAATATTGGAATGTGCATGGACATTTGGCTGAAGGATGGCAAAATGGGAGAAAATGTTTTTCTGCCGTACTAACTAATGTGTACGTAATGAAGGACTTAATCATTGTGCGCTAGTAAAATAAGGGGAGAAAATATTTTATGGTTTTCCATTCATAGTATTGTATTAGGAAAAAATAAAGATTATTTTCATTTGTCATATGAGTTTGGCCATATTTTTCATGGTTATAGATTTAGATGGGCCAGAAGGCTGGACCAGAATAACAGGATGTTTAAATCTTTAATATAAAATGCTGAAAAAGGTGTTTAGTCTTGCATGTCTTTCCTTTGCAGGAAATACAGTCCTTGCTAGTGGTAAGGGTGGTATAATGAATTCCAGCAAAGCATTCACTTTCAAGCCATAGTTCATACCAAATATATAAGTTTGGATATCCCAAGCCAGACATATGAAAGCAGAACATCTTATATATGGAAGTCTGGGAGTACGATGGCAATGTGTTGGCATTTATAATTCCTTAATGTAAACCAGCAAACTGGTAATGTACTTCTGACTATTTTTTGCTTCAGTTTATTAATATGTAATCATACTTTACTTGAGCAATGTTCTGTTAAAAATGGTGAAAAAAGTTTTATTAGAGAAACTAGCAGAAAATGAAAGGATTTCTGGCCCTTATGTGTGATGTTACTGTCACAATACACACTGCTTCCTTGCAAGAACTCTAGAAACAGTCAGAAATTGCATATCTTGAAGGCAACAGCTTGTTAGCTTTTTAGAAACACATTTACAAGGGGCTTGGGTTTGGGTGGGGCTTTTTTTTGAGAGAAAAGACTGACTCTAGGACAGGCTTCCTGAATTGAGAATACATTTAAATTCTGTGTAGTATGCCCATTGAATTCACATTGCTGTGCTATTATAATCCATTTTTCTGTAGAGGAAGTTGGTCATTGCTTATGAATATGCAAGTAGAAAAAACTTCTAAATTAACTGATTACAGAAGATCAGTTAGAAATGGTCGTTCTGTCTAATAATGCAGTTTTGTATTTGATTTCATTCTGGACTGTGAATTCTGTTATAATTTATAACTGTACTTTTCTCCAATTAAATTAGTTTAAGTTTGGTACCCTGAAGGTTCTTTCCTTCGGAAGATATTGTTGGGGCAAAGAAATAAATGTCTCAAAAGAAATAAATAAAGAGATAAATAAACTCAGGATGGTTTTCAGAAGATCTCTTCATTTCCCCAAATGGAAGAGGGCTGAAGATATACTTTCTTTCCTTTTTATTGGTCTAAGTTTCAGCCTATATTTGTTTCAAAACATCTCTTTGTTTTACTCATTCTTTACATTCTTTTGTGTCTGTGTTTCCTTGCTATCTTCTATTTCAGTTCCTCAGGCATATCTGCTCTTTTTTGGAGATAACTACAGAAATATAATTCAAATTTAGTCAGTATCTTGAGTCTTTTGTTTGCAGTATAAGTGTTTGTACAGTTTTACTGAACTCTGCCATATACCCATCCTCCCAGAGATGCAGCTTTTACATTCATAAAGGAACCAAATGAGTGTTCTCATGCTGCTGTTTTGAGAAGAGATAACTAATTTGCAATAATTTTTGTGGTATGGTAGAGAAGTAATTGTGATTTCCAATATCTTATGATTTACGCAATGGTATTCTGTAAATGTTTTCTTTAGGGACTGTATTTCCAAGGTCTTATAAACCCTCTTGTAGTACAGATGTGAAAATAAAGATGGCAATACTGCTCTCACAACAGTGAGATCCATTGTGTTATACATTGATTTTAATTTGCAGGATTTTGGAAGGGGGAAAATGGTTAGAAGAAAACAGTTCTGCCTGTGCCACCCAACGATAAATGCTCAAGGGATGTTAGTGGATGCTGTCCAAAACATTAGCTGTGAAGGTTCTGCCTTTTTGCTGTAGCTAAAATTACTTGTGTTGACAGGAAAGGAAAAACCACAAGAGCTGATAAGAGTGAAAGACTTGCTATTTGAAAGGGACTCTTGAGGTAAAGCATTAACAGTGGTCTATTCTCTGGTCCACTGAGGGTCTGAGGAGTTGAGGCCTGTTCACACTGCCATCAAGGCATGGTAAGTGAGTCTTTAGGTAAAAGATGCATGTGCCTATGTCTTGTGAGGGAATTATTCTTGTCTTGATGCTTTGTTCCTTTTACTTGCCATGTCTAGTTAAATATGTACACGTCTGGTAGCCAACTCCCAGGGGGGAAAAGTGCAGTGTATTCGCGTGGAGAAACTAATGATTAGTGCATTGGATTCACTAACCCAGAATTTATTATGTGCTGAGGGAATTAAGAAATTCCCTCTTGGATCAGGTAAAGGTATCATCTGCTTTCTGAGAGAGCTGTGCTGAGAGATCTGGAAAGAAACAAAATTTGCTCTAATCCCTTAGCAAAGTAGGACAAGAAATGCTTATGCGTGCCAAGTCTTCAGGAGATTAATTGGATAGTAGGCAGTTGTAGCTTTTAAGGGTCTGATTATCTTCTAAGAGAGCTCTGTGGGAGAACCAGGCAGGCTCTCTCAGGAAGAGTGCCCAACATAAAAATGTTCTCCTGGGCTTGGCTTCACAGATTCTGGATTTCCTGAGCACCCTTAATTTACCAAAATCAGCTGTCTCTTAACTGCTCCTACAGCAGGGAATACAAAAAATTTGTAGTAACCCTAGGAAGCTGAGTTTACTCCTTTTTTGGGTGAACAGTACTTGAGGGGCAGTGTCGTATTTATTCTAGGTGAATGCAGAAGAGTGTTCTCCATGTGTCAGATTTGCTGTGATCTCTTATACAGTTGCTTTGGGTATTGGAACATTTATCAAGAATCACACTGTGTAGCCAGTGCAAGAAAAAAGGGAAAATAATTTCATGCAAGACATAAGATGCTTTTCTGAAAGCAGAATTAATTTCTTATTATGTTGTTTTCCTGCTCTGTATTTTCTTGCTAATACAGGGCCTTCAGGTATTTGGGATTTCGACTAAGTGTTTATAAGCTATTCTAATTTCTGTATCTAGTTTTCACAGCCTCTTGCCAAAAATAAAAATTAAAATAAATACTGACAATCCCAAGCTTTGCTTCGTGCAAATGGTTTTATCTGGTGTTCACAGTAGCAGAGCACACTAAAATTTTTTGGTTGTATTTGCAATGACAGAAGTGCTCCAGAGTTGAACTGTTTTTTGAAATGTTAAGTTTTGATGTTTACTTGGGCCCAAAAATGATCATTTCAAGAAGATCACTCCAGAAAGCTGTTCCAGTGGTGCTTTGGGGGAGAGGGATATGAAGAACCTGTGAAAACAAGATGACAAGTAGATGGCATGTAGGTTTACAGTGATTGATTTGAAGCTGCAGCCTGTAGGATGTTTAAGTGCTGGCTGCTAAGAAACTGAAGCATTTGAAGTTGTTATAACACTCCAGCCCTGCAAATACTGTGAAAAATATCTGTTGATAGAAAGATGTGAGCATATGGTAGATAATTATCCTGTGCCTTTTTCTGTGAGCAATTTCCCTGTGGTGGCCTATGAAGAGTAGAGCAAAGAGGGGACTGAAACAGATATGCCAGTTTCTACACTAATGCTGTAACCGCTGGACCAGTATCTCCTCTGTATTTATGTGGAGGATAAGTGCTAATATCACACTGTGATCTTTCTCATTTCAGGTAAAAACTTGTATTGGTACTGATTTTAAGCCACTGTAGGATGCAAGTTGTGTGCATGTGGTGTGCAGAGATATAAACAAAATGCAAATCTGTACTTAACATTATTCTTTATGATAATTCTGGATGAAAGATGCTATAGAAATGCATTACCGCTGTTACGGGCTTGGGAGGTTTTGTTTACTGACATTTTCTCATGAAAGTTAATTTCTTACTTAGAAATATAAAAGTACACTAACTTAAAATAAGATCTTGCTGTTATTTCCTGTAGTATAGCCAGGAAAAACAGTTACAATCTGTCTTCTTTAAAATCACATTCCTGGAAGATATTCTGGCAACCTGGGTATTTAAACACATTTCAAAGAAAAACAACTTCAAATCAATTAGAAATTGTTACCGTATTTCCTTTCTGATTGTGTAGAATTGTATTTTGCTGCAGACATTGCCTGGAGTTATGAAATAAGCAATAACCTGTGAAGGAGTCTTATGAATTTGCAACTTTATGGGACATGACGCCCATTGTATTGTGAAAAAAAATGGGGAGTAGGTAATCATGGACATTGAGTAGTTTGCATAGGTTCTTGATTAGCTTTTTTAGAAGGATAAAGGAAAGACTACAAAGCACAAAATGTTCCAGAACAAAATTTAAATGTGGTTTCTTTGCCAGAAGTTGAATAGTATGGCAGTTTTGGAAAGCTAAACTCTGCATGTCTGCTAATAGGCCTGAGAAATTACTTTGTTGGGGGTTTTTCACTTGCCTCACCTGTAAGATCTCCCTTGAACTGATACTGTCAGGCTGCAAATTTTCCTTGTCTCTTTTGGAAATCCAGTTGGTATCATTGCTACTCATTTAAATGAGTTACTGTTGAAATGGCTTAAGTTGCACCCTGTGGGTGGCCTTATAACAGCTCTACTCTGCCTTTTATACTGACTTCAAGTGAATTCATTTTCTCAACTCTTTCATCATGTCTGATTGTCGAAAAACCTTACCCTATCAAGCTGTTCCCTTACTATGCAGCCAACCTCTGTCAGCAGACAGGATCAGGAGCCAGCGAATTCACAGATTGAACCTGCAGCCCAAAAAAATCTCTGGGGTTATACTTCTTAGTGAAAATCAATGCTCCTTGGTGCGATTGTTCAACCTAATATCTGGCAGATAATCAGAGCAGATCTCCTGAATCAGTTGGATTTCTCCAATGTAGACACGGTTTGATGGACGCCTGTGGGCTATTAATCTCTGTATAATAATTGAATACTATTTTTCCATTCCTACTGCCGCACAACATGAGCTAGAGGGCAAATTTAGTGAGTGTACATGCTATTGGTTAATCACTTTAAGGTCTAGATAACTGTTTTCTTGGATATCTCGTCCTGAAACTTTGTCCTATAATGAAAAAAGCCAGCCAGGAAAATTTCTGCCATGAAGGGGCATTTAATTTCCATACGTTGAATTGCTTTCTTATGGATAGGTAAATAGTTATTGGGCATCTTCTGTATGACAGTAGCTACAACTATGTGGGTAGTGATGCTTATGGAGTCTGGTCTCTAGCATATGGAAGTTCTCATTCCATTACATTTTCTGGAGGCCATTTTGAATTTGTTTCTGTAGATCATTTTTCATTCATTCCCTAACTGGAAAAATGGGGATTACCCAGTCATCACAGATGACATTACCAGGCTTTTGTGTCCACGAGAATATACAGTCATCTTTGGATGCTGTTAAAACTGCTGCTGAAACTTCTGTACTTCTTAAGATGAGGCAACAATTGATCTTTTTAGAAAATGAAATTACACAAGTTGCAGTATGGCAAAGCCATAAAAAATTGCTGAAATGAGAGACTAAAAGGTTGAAATTAAGATCTGGTGCATGAAGTTGCTCCTAGCATTAGTGGAGATCATGGAGAGACATGCAAGCAGTGTCTAGACTGAAGAGAATTGTTTAATTGAGCCTCCATCTGTGTGCTCAGAAATAACAGGTAAGTTCTTCAATGATACGCTGAAAAAACGATAACATTGAAGGAGATCCTACCCAATCTGCGTTATGCATGTAGGCCTTCATGTGAGATCAGCATGAATGCAGAACTAGTTGCAGATGCAGTTTGGGTTGATTCATACTTGTATATTGCTGTGCAGTGGACCACTTTCAGTCTAACTGGCTAACTATTGAGTAACTTAGAGAGTTTGCACTGCAGAGTTCATTTAAAGATATCTATTGGCAAACAAGGCGAGGGATTGTATCCAAGTCTGGATTTCTTTATTTTAAATGCATTAATGATTGTTCTGTTAAATTTTATTGACTCTCTGGAAAGTCTGCAGAAATCTCATTTCAAATTAGACAGGATTTATTGAGTGAAATACGTAACTTAGTCTGTCAATACCCTAGTCACTATGATAATTTTTTTCTCTATAAAATTCATTTTATTCACAGTTTTATAGCAAATTCAGAAAAAACCTTCTCTTTTCAGCATACATGTGATTTTGGTAAAATTATAATGTATAGATTTGTGAGCAAGGCAGAAGAAGATTTTGATATAAGCTACAGAAAGCATTAAGTCTTTGTCAATTGCTTGTTATTTCTGTATTTGGGTTTTTCATACCTTCTTGGCTTCAGCGATCTGTGTTCTTATTGCCAAGGTTTTTTTAAAGTTGTAACAATTAAACCTTGTGATCTTGAAGTTGCATCAGATCTTAATACTTCTACAAGGTCTGAGTTTTGTAGCAGAACTTGAAGCCGTGAAACACAAACACCAGAAGCTCACTCTGTTCTTCTAATGTTTTAAATTTTCTTAAATACAATCTCTCAAAAGCTGGATTGCCTAGAGCTGGAATACAGCCTTCAGACAAGCAACCGAAAATGAAGCACACTCAGTTACTACTCTTTTTGCTTCAAGTTTAATATTTTGCTGATTTCCGAAGTCTAGTAGTGAATACAATACTGCATTGCTAAATAAAATCTTACTTTGAAGATCCTTTACCTCTAAAGAAGAAGGTCAGCTTACTTTTGCAGGGACACTACTCTCACCAGCTAAAGTGACTAATTGTGTGTCCTCAGAAGAATCTCTATGATGCTGAAGTTGTAGCAGTGTAGACACTCTAAAAGGGGTAAAATTGACAAATCAAATTCTGCCTTAGATTTCAGTGTATTTTACAGGTAGTTGTTTACTTTATCTCTGATTTCAAAAATGGAAGGAGGATTAAAGAAGGTGCTGTTAGAGAACAATATAGCACCTGTTTTGACATCCTGTTGAAATTGGATTACAGTAAAGTTGTTTAAAAGTATTTTCAGGTGAATGAACCTAGTACTTAGGGCAAATAAGTTACACTAAGGTATGTAAAAAGAAATTTCATACATAAACATGGCATTGTATTCCATAGTGTTTGTGTTAAAATTTATGAGTTTAGATCTTCTGAAAAGTACAGCCCTTCTGCAAAGTTAACAAAATGGATGGGAATGTGGTGGCCAAATGCCAAATAACAAGCACTACAATAATATAATTCTAAAGCTAAGAATGGTTTATGTAAGTCAGAACTTATGTTTCAGAAAATTTGTGTAGCTCTTGTATGTTTATTCTTTCATCAGTGAGAATCCGTTACAATTCATGTATATCCTGGGTGCGTAGTTGAATTGTTCTTCAGGTGATTTGTTTTTATAACCAGTTTGTACTTTGAAACTTGAGTTGCTGAATGAAAGGTGTTTAAGGATCCTACAGTCAAATCATTCATTTTAATTCCTGTAGCTTTAAGGCAATACAGACTAAAACACTGTTTTGATGCAGTGTTCTTGAATTCTTTGAAAAGAGCACTACTTCAGCTCTGTGCTGCACAAATGACAATGGATTTCCTCTTGCTCTTTTTTTGTTCTGTAGTGTAATGTTATTTAAAAAACAAAAGGTTCGGTTTCATTTAGGTCAGTTATTAAAATACTGTTGGTCATTTCCTTTGACAGAACATTTCTATTGTGTTATACCAATGTCATTAGGAGGAAAGGTTATTCCCACTTGTCTGGCTGATATCAATACATACTGGCATATTACATCCTCTGGCTTTCTGGAAATGCTTTATTTGAGCAGCAGCTTGGGAACAGGAAATTTAAGGTTATATGCAGTCTGGTTTCAGACTGCATGATAGAAAATGTATTTCTTAGAAGATGCTGTTTGCCTGACAGATTTTCTCTAGTATTTTGTAGAATTGGATAAGCTTAAATGGGTTCAAGTTGCAAACAAGTTTTCTCCAGCTGTAGGTGGCAGACAAGGTAGAACAAGGCTCTCAGTCACTCTGTAGTACTTGAGGAACTTATATGAATTGCATTAGTATGTCTCCAATTCACCAATTCTTCTGGGATGTAGTTTACCTTTTAAGACATGGCAATGATAATATTCCCCTTTTATAGGTGTTCCTACTGTCCATAAGGGGGAGAAAACAGAGTACTTTTACATCAAGCCGTGGTCAAATGTGAAGTCTGTGACACTGGGGTAACTTCTAAAGGCAGAGGTTCAAGGATAGCCTTTAAGCCATGCTGAGCAGCCCTTTCTACCAGAATCAGAGTGAGCAGAAGGAGTACGGTCCAATCCTGTAGCTGTTCATGCATGTAAAACACAGCAATACACACTTCATGTTGCTTTCACTGACAAATTAGACTGGTATAGTTTAAGTGATGACGCTGAAAATGAGAAATTGATTTTGGTAACACCTTCATATATATTACTTCAGTGGAAAAAAACCACTAAGTTGTGGAAAGAGAAACACTTGAAATACTAAGCCATCATACACATACACTGAAGTCTGTATAAAACTATTCCATAGGCACACATCTAAAGCCATCAGAAATAATAAAAGTTATAACGCTTTTTTAATGGAAATAGGCACCATGGTTAGAGATCAGGTTACAAGTAAATTTCATTGTTGAGCTGAAGCATGGTGCCTGGTGAGTAACTGATTAAGCTTTCTATCTGCCTTTCCAGGGTCTCAGAAGATAAAATTTGTACACAAACTCATTCATTTCTTTTCAGGCCAGAGCTGTGGAGTCTCACCTTGCTAAGATCCTGTTTCAGTTTGAGCTTTTTTTAAACCTCTTCATAAAGCTAAAGATAGCTGAGGTTGGAAAGAGCCTTTAGATAGAGATCACTAGCCCAGCTGCCCTGCCTGAGCAGGATCAGATAGATCAGGCTGTCCAGCTCCTTGTCCAGTCGGGTTTTGAGTATGTCTGAAGACAGAGACTCAACAACTTCTCTATGCAACCTGTTCACTTGTGTTTATTACTTTCTGTGTTACACAAAATATAAATTTGTTTATGAAATGTCTGTAACTTAACAGAAAGAAAAAACATGCCATCCAACTACACTGAATACAAATATGGATAAGAAATTTCATGAAGCTACTATATTATATCTTCACTTAGTTGTAAAATGCAGACATCTTTGCTAGTTCTGAGTTTCTTAACTGTACAATTAATGCAATTTAAAATTCTGTTGCAGCTAGTTTATTGACAAATGTGTGTGTGATGTACAGCCTTCTAGTACCTAAATGGGCCCTCAAGAGAACTGGAAAGGGAGTTTTTACAAGAGCATGGAGTGGTGGGAGAAAGGTTAATGGCTTTAAATTGAAATAGGGTAAATTAAAATTAGATATAAGGAAGAAATTATTTGCTGTGAGGGTGGTGAGGCACTAGAACAGGTTGCACAGAGAAGTTGTGGGTGCCCCATCCTTGGAAGTGTTGAAGGCCAAGTTGAAAGGTGCTTTGAGCACCCTGGTCTAGTGGAAGGTGTTCCTTCCCTGAACTACATGATCTTTAAGGTCCCTACCAACCCAAACCATTCCATGATTCTATGAAATGCAGATTAATTTTGCTTACACTCAAAGCTCACCAAAAGCCATGTGACTGTGTTAACATGTAATATGGTTGTATCAAGAAAACCTCTTGAAGATCCAAGTGCAAAGCATATGAGCACTCCAGTACTTTAAATCAGTGCTGTATCATGTCCTAACAGCATGGACTACAGGGTGAGTCCTCATTTGCCTTTCATGTTGGTCCAATTTTGGTCGCAGGCATGCAACATTGGTCTTATTAGGTATGGTTTGTAACACCAAATACTGCCTGAATGAAACTTACTGTGCATAGACGACTGATCTAAGCCAATTATAGGAGTGATAACATTGCTGCTGTGCTACTGACACAGCTACCTTAATTGTATTACCATTTTTATTTCTGTTAGGTGTATTTCTTGAAACACAGCGAACCTGTAATAAAAATTTATGCCAGGCATATTAAAGAGACTTCTGTGTATAGATGACATTTGTGTTAAGGGGATGAGTCAAGGTTATTCTAGTGAAGAGACGGTTAAGGTGAAATAAATCACAAGGTCGAGGCAGGAGAAGAGAACTCTACCACTGTGAATGTAGCCACTATTTGAGATAATGGAGCAGAGCAGTTTCTGTAGTTGGTGTTAATTTGCCATGTTGACTTGGTTGACTGCTTTTTGAATCAGTTACTGTGCAAGGTGGTACTTACCTAATCCTTATGTATTGCCTATCAGTTTTAATTTAATTCAAACTTTTCTAGTTCTCAGATGCAACAGTATAATTTTAGAAAATAACAGAATGGTAATTTGGGCCTATATAAGCTTGGTAGTAGCCCTGTTACCAGTTTTATGGTAGGTCTCCTATTTGACATTAAGCTTCTGCTGTTTCACCTGGTTTTCTTCCTAAGCATGGTAGAACCTTTGTATTTTAATATTGTGGTTTAGCTTTGTCACAAAGGTTCCACGTGCAAATGTGCCTCTGGTGTCAGTATAGAAGGGGGATTGCTTGTCTTTTATTGCTGTAAACAATTTTAGTCTTTGTTCTTTTCTACTCAACAGAATTTAGCTTCCTGGAATCCTTCAAACCCTGAATGCCTCCTGCTCGTTGTGAAAGAGCTTGTGCAGCAATATCACCAATTTCAGTGCAGCCGATTACGGGAGAGCTCTCGTCTCATGTTTGAGTATCAGACTTTACTTGAAGAGCCCCAGTATGGAGAAAACATGGAAATCTATGCTGGCAAAAAAAACAACTGGGTAAGCTCTTATTTCACCTAAAATGCTTTTAGTGAATACAACTCTTGCTCCAGAAAACTTAAGTTCTTACTGTGGATCTCCATGCTTTTTGTTTCCAATGAAGAAAATTCCTGTTTTACTCCAGCTCATTTTCTATACTCCCTGTTTGGTATGTTGCTGTATTCCATTACCTTGGTTGAGCCAGATTTCCAGGTGAGAACTGGTTTTGAACCTGCTGTTCATTTGTCTGGTTTATAGGTGTGTCTTGGGGTGACTTTATAATGTGTATCCCCTATCGCTACCCTATGCCCAGCAATCTTTTCTGTGTCTTTAAACTGAGCCTGAGAAGAACAGAAAACAAAAAACTTTTCAAAGCAGTTGTTTCAAGGACAC
>VZTI01001559.1:2119637-2164575 GCA_013397865.1 Struthidea cinerea | reverse complement strand
GAGGGGTGGTTGCAACCTGACTTCTATCAGAGGATATTTTCCTCCGTTTTGTCCAAACTTTGAAAAGCCTGTGCTATGTTTGGCGGGCACAGTACAACGTTAATGTGAAAGTTCGAGTTAGCTTTGAAGATTTGAGAGGTGGAATAACAGTGTTGGTATGACACCCTGCCAGCCTACCAGCCTGCTTAGGGGTAGGATGTATTAGGGTGTGTTTCCACATTATGATTGAGTTGATTTAATTGGTAGCTGCAGTTGCCAGTATCTCTCTTGTGCTTGTGTAAGCTAAGATGAGTTGTTCCAAGAACCTAAACTGGACAGGAGAAACTAAGCCAACTAATTTTTTGCAAGAGGAGGCAAGAAGGGCTAGAGCAGTGACTTTGTAGGGACATGCTTTCATATGACAGTCAGACATTAAACAGGCTTATCTGTTTCCTGAAGCTATATCCCATATTCCCACATGGGAAATGTGCCATGATGTACAGAAACACTCTGTATATACTATCTCTAAGATGTGGCCATTGGCAATGTAGACATTTTGGTTACTGTATGAATTGACTTTTTTTTTAATCGATCTCTGCCACAGAGTAAGCTTTGCAAAAATCAGGGTTTCTTCTGCTGGTAATATATTTCTCATGGGAAGTTTGGAGTAAGATATGTCAGGAAATATCTAATGGTGTTTATGATGAACTTGTTTCCCCCTTGCTTTCAGAAATACCATACTCTTAAGATAAGCAGGCCTTCAGAAGCAGTATCTTCTAAAGTAGATGCAGTCTGAAAATTGATGAAAATTCAGCACTCCTATTATCAAGGCCTAGAATTTGACTTCATGTCACTTCAGTCATCCTTAAGTTACAGGTGATGCAAGGATGTTTACAACTCACACATTCATCTGGTTTTCTTTTCTTAGACAAGTCATCTAGGCTTTTTTTTATCTGAACCCATGTTTAATTTTCTTCATCAAAGAAATTCAGACCTCTTTTTAATGTTTATACATCAGAATATTTGATTGAAATTAACTTATTCACAGATGTTTCTGTACAGTTACTGTCTGTAGCGTGCATCACAAACAACTTGCTATATCTCTAAATTTCACCAGACTGGTTTGTTGAAGTGCAGAAGGCTTTCTGAACTGTGCTGAGATTTTATCATAGTTTTTGCCAGTTGCAAAAATTCTACTAACACTGTAGAAAACTGGATGTTTTCTTCCTTTTTAAGAGGAAAGACATAGCTACTCAAGTAGCTTTCGAGTCTTTTCTCAGTCTTCGATAACTGAATAAAGAACTTTTTTCTTTAGTTTTAAATGCTGTCTTAGTTAAAAATATTCCAGTAAAATAAATTTTACATACATTTCGAGTCAAATAGTTTTCATCATTGCAGAGCTATTTTAGATTTTTCCACAGTGTGTGCTTTTTTTCCAAGTCTTCATTCTCTCAAGAAGACTCTTGAGAGTCTTGAAGGTTTTATGAACTTGGTATACATGACAGAGGCTTGTTTGCTAGTGTCCTAAAACGATAGTGGGAAACTTAACTTGTGTAGTTCTCTTTCATGTCCTTTATAACTGTTTTGTTAGCCTCAGGGATTAGCAAAATAGGAGTGTTTTTCTAAAAAGCAAGAGGTAAACGGCCTTTTATCTCCTCTGCCCCTAGAAGTCATTGAAATACATGTTGTTGCTGTCTCTCAGGGATCAATAGTAGTTCAGCAGATTTCTGAAATAATCAAGTATGAGCCTTGCACAGTGTTATGAAAGCAATCATCTTAGGTGCATGAGTTAAAAAAACTTTGAAGAAAAGGCCTGAATTCAGCACTGTGTCCCAAAATGGAACAGAAATTTGCTCTTATACCTTTGTTCCACTATGTCCAGTTTCCTAAAGTGCAAGTCTCCAAGATATATGAGGAATTGACAAACTATTATCTAGCTTACTAGGTTCATGTTGGCGGAGTACCAGCGGATGCAGGAGCCATTAAATATCTAATCACTCAGGGCTGTGGCCAGAAATTCAGCTATGTCAACCTGATGCCTGTATCCAGGCTGTATGATGCTGGTTGGGGCTGGGGAGGTGAGCACCATGGACAGGGGCTGCTCCCTGTCCAGACAGAACACCTTTGGAAGTATTAGTTTGCAAAATAATCTTGATTGAATTACATGAAAGAGCTAGACTTTTTGCACTGGTCAGAGGCCATTCCTCTGTTCAGTGGTCATCCCAGTTCATCAGACTTGGTATTATACGAAAAATAATTTTCTGGATTTTATGGCGAATGTTGTATGGCATTTTTTGAAAGTCTAGAAGAGAAGCACTATCTGTAATAGCCATTTCACTCTGGATGAAAAGTGAGGGCTCTGACTGTCATCGTAGCAGTCTTCATGTTATTTATGCACAAGAAGTTGGTGATTTTTCTGCATACATCAGTAATACAGCATCAGAAAGTTGGCATCTCTCCTCACAAGTGGTGTAATCAGGAAAGGTTTCACAGTTGGACGTTAATATACACTCACTTTTTGTTGCATAGTGTTTCTGTGAGCAATTTCTTTGCCTATCTTGTGTGACTACCAGAAACAAACTTAAAGGGCAATTCTTAGCGAGCTGGCATAAGGGTGGATTACAGCCCGACATCACACAAACCCTTTTGGCAAATGAAATAACTTGAAAGGTACCATTGGAAAGATTTCGATTTCATTCCAAATCTTATTTTTTCTTGTTTAGTGACTTAGAGATAGCATGAGTTATCTCCAGTTCATGCCTGGTAGATAGGCCAAGAAACAAATTGGCACTGACAAATTGGCTAGTTTGTTTCAAATTATCCCAGTTTTTTGTACTTAATTGCATGAAATCAATGTTTAACACTTTCTTTACTGCTAATTCAACCTACCTAACAAATATAGCTGCTGTGTGGCTACTTTATTGAACTAAAAAATAGAGATAACAAAAAATTAATATGGAGGAAATCAGGCAGGCATTTGTTTTTAAAAAACAGTTAACTTTGTTGCTTCATAACCAGGTGGCCAAAGTCTGGTTTTAAGGAAGTGTATGAAACAGAAAGGAAATCCTTTCCATTTCCTTCACATACCCTTTATACGTAAAAAAGAGCAATGTGTATGGGACGCTTGGCAAATTTTCAGTAAACGGTTGTCTAGGTGTTTAGAGTTACATAATTCTGAAAACAAATTATTTAAAAACTCCTACTTCAGCTCTTTTCCTCTAAGTTTATTCAGAGAACACTTTTGATACAAGCTCAACTTCTAAACACAAATTCTTTTGCATATATCTGCAGTGTTTGTAAAGATGCCTCTATTTTATCTATATGCTTTTATCAATTTATCAGGTTTTTAGCTTTGCTTTCAGACTCTTTGCAGGTCTCGCCAGACCTTTGTCCGGAAATGAGTACGGCCAAGATACATCTATATTTAGGGCGTAACAAAATATAGTCTGATTTTTTGTCATGCACATTGTTTTATTCTAACTACTTTTTGCTGTTGACTTACTGGCAATGATAGTTAATGTTTTTTAAGGTGTTTTTTCATATGACACCTGTGAAATCTGACTTTTTTTTCCTCTCCAGTACTTCTATTCGGTAATTTTGTTTTAAATCTCAACCCTCCCCTTTGGTATGAGCTCTTAGACGTTTTTCTGGATAGTATTTAATCCTCAGAATGTTTGTGGTTCTGTTTTAGCTACCAGGTCTCATTAGTGTTACGCTTTTTCCACAGACTGGAGAATTCTCGGCTCGCTTCCTCTTGAAGTTGCCTGTCGATTTCAGCAATATTCCCACATACCTTCTCAAGGTAAAATGACTGTCTAAGTTAACAGTATTTGTGAGAGTATGAATTATTGCAGTCTCCTTAGTAATTATTTTGACATTCCCGCCTTCCTGCTCTCCAAGTGTTTAAAAGTTCACCATTTCTAAATCTGATTGGATTATGTTTTGGAAAGGTGATTTGGTCATACTGTTGTTTCGTGTGCCACTTTAGTGGGATCTTTTATATGCGTCTGTGGAATTTCATGACATGTTAGTGTTGGGAATTTTAATGAACAGTCTCAATTGTACCAGTAGTCTTGAGAGTAGAAGCAGAAAAGCAAACTAAATATACCATTTCTTAACAGGGAATGAAAGCAAATTCTGATTACTTGAACTGAAAGCTTCAGTGATCACTTTGCTTCACTGTTCACAATGAATACAAATTTGACCAGATACTTTTGAAAATAGGGCTATCAAGTATTTTTGCGAGTTGGGAAAAAAAGCGTATTTATTTCTATGGTAAGAGGAGAAATAAAAACAGCAAAGCAATTTGTGATGAACTACTACCATGGAAGAAACTGAAATGAGTGGTTTTCACAACACAGGGACAGTCTCTCTTTGAAGCAGCTACTGTGGAAGCCCATCATAAGGTCAATGTTACTATATTTAGAGAATGCAGTGAGAGATCCGGTTTTCTGTCTATCATGACTGTCAGAATGAAGTGCCAGAACTTCCACTGCAGACAAGGTTTGAGTCAGTTGATGTTGCCAGCACTCATCTTTCCTTTAAACCACGTGTCTGCCTTCTTAATCAGCTTTTTACTTTTAAATATTTGGAAAGAGGAACAGCTACTTAATCTTTAAAAACTAATGTGTTGAGATGAAATTGTCAGTGTGGATTCCATTACCTCCTCTTCATCTTATTGTTAGAACTGTCTTCAACTGTTGTTAGATCACAATTGCAAATCTGAGTTTTCAGTGTTTCACCAAATAAGATGTCTCAAGCTACAAACCATGAAAATAAAGGCAGGCACAACTATCTTAAATTTCTGACGGCAGTTTGAGATTGGAATCCTATGATCTTTCTACGTTCTGTAGGTTGTTTTCTGTTTGAGTAATGAGCTGCTTCTCAAAAGTATGCAGATACTTTCAGTTTATTCCTATGTTCATAAGTAGCAGCTCTGCTCCCAGAGGCTGTCTTTCATTGGGCTTTTTCGTCTCTTGAATGGGAATGTTTCCAGTCAGATGTAAGAGGTTTGGCTAAGGACTTTTTGGGAAGGTTGTTGTTAATCAGGACACAGCAACAGTTCACCTAGACTGCAGGAGATAGCCGGGATTTGTTTCTGAAAGTCTCTGTGGGAAAAAGAAGACTGAGAATGTATAATGTGACCTGTGCTGTCTGCTCCTGCCAGAACTCCGAAGTGCCATATTTTTCAGGAAGAATTTTAAATGAATCAAGAATTTCAGGACATGTGCAGAAGCAGTATGTTCAATAGCTTCAGTTGCAGGACTGTCTTCTACCTCTCTGTTCAGTTTCCGGGGTAACTTGGAGGTTGGAAGGTGATGTATGACTTACGTAACTGTCATCATCTAGGAACCCCGTGACAGAAACAGAACCTGCTGTTGTTTCTGAAGAGTAATGCTTTAATGCATGACAGCATACTCCTCCTTACTGTAATTCCCAATCATGTTCACTAAACATCTTCTCTAAACAAGGTTCGTGTACTGTGCTCCACAGTCATTAGTGCTCCACAAGTCTCTTCCTGGAGCTTTGTTCATCCTGAGTACTGAATGATTCATTAGTCTGAAGGAAAACGTATTTATTTTGCATGCGTATGTAGTGTGAGGTGAAGAGACACACAGAGCAGGTAGCAGAATCAAATTTCCCAGTCTGCCTTTATTTTGACATTTCAGAAGTCTTAATGTCTTAGCTTTGGGGTTTTAAAATTAATGTTTTTATATGTAATAGCCTAATTTTTTACAGCAACGGATCCTTCTTGATGGGCAGTGTACTAGTGAAATCCTTAGTTTTCTTAGTCAGGCTTCTTCAGTGCAAACTGGCAAGTTAACTGTAGTAGGAAAGTAACATGTAGTCTGGCTGAGTAGCCACAGGAGAAGAAATACTGTTTTATTCCAGAAGTATTTGTTGAGAGTAGAAAAATGGTTTGATTTAGGCTCCTGCATTGGTTATGAGAGTGTGCTTTGTAGCAGACATGGTTCTTATACCCTTGCTGCCTTTAGCTTCCTGTATTCTGAGCTAGATGAATGTCATCTCATGTGACAACATAAACAACATGAAAGCAGGTAGAATCAGAACTACTCTGTTGTGGTTGAAATAATTGTGCTCTGACTGCTCCAAATTTGTAAAGCTATTGGGGAAAAAAAAAAAAAGAGAGGTTTGAGGTTTTTTGAAGCTGTCCATGTCTTTTTTTTGGACGAGACTTTTGACATAAATAGACCTTCGATGTATTGCAGTAAAACAGTTTATTTCCCATCATGGCTGCCAGTTATGCTGGTTTCAGTGCTACCTTCTGGGTTATGGTAGATGATGGATAGAGCGTCTATTGATGCAGTGGAAATAATTGTTAATATATTACCCTGAAAGGTGAAAGAACAGTCAGTAATTGAAGGCTGTTAGTGTATCAACAGCTTTATGTTTTACTGCAGAATTTAATGTGTTTGAATTTTGTTCTAGTCTCTAGCCCACCTTATAGTGTGCAGTAGCTTCTCTGTAATGATTTGCAAAGTTCAAACCCATGTTGTGCTTTCTCTGACATCCTCTTTTTTATGTTTAATTAATACTACTTGTATTGAAATCTGGTGAAATACTTAAGACCATTATTTTTGCCTGATCAATCACTTATAGTATCCCAGTGATTTCTAATGCTCTTCTGAAGTTTTTATTGATGTCAGTAGGTAATCACACTAGAAGCATTACTCTAAAGTTTTGTGTCATAAACCGGTACTCAGGTTTGAGGATGTAAGCTGTGAGATCAGAATGCAGTGTTACAAAATCTTTGTGGTTGTTAAGAATACACTCTGGAAATATAAGATGTTATTCTGTCAACTTTGTACTTACTGTGGTGATAGTACTTCTCCTATAAAGAATAAAAGTTTGAAGGCGTAACATAAGTTGGATTGTTATGGACTGGAGAGGAGAATTTGCCAGGTTATTTCAAAGGTATTCATGGCACTAAATTTAAAATTGTGTTCAAGTGTGTGTGTGTGTTCTAAGTAAAATAGCTGAGTATATTAAGAAGACTGAGGATACTTAAAAGAGCAATGCAGAGCACACTGTTTCTTCCTTTGAATTCTGAAATTGTAGCAAAATTTCTTCAGTTATTCTAGTAAAATTTCTTCAGATTTTATTTAGTTGGAAACATAATACCTGTTATAATGTCTACAGCAAATAAATCTCTCTTCGTAACTTCTCTTGGCATATTCCTTTACATTTGAAAGAAAAAGCATCATTGTGTATTTTCTATGCTAAAGAGCTGTTCTAAAAGAAATGTTGGCTTACACTTAAAAAGCACATTCATTATTTTTTCTTTTAGAAAGTTATACTTTAATGCAAAGGTTTTTAATTGAATGTGGACCTTTGTATCCCCTTTCAAATTGTTTTCTTACGCAAATCCATTTGATATAAGTGGAAACTTTGTGCTGAAACAGCCACAGAATCAAGCTGATGGCTCAAACTACTGCGAAGTTTATTATGATAAATCTTTCATTAAGGTTCTCTTATTTGAAAAGAATGTGGCCTTGGCTCAGGAAAATCCTTGTATACTTTTCTTTTGCCTTTTTTTTGCAGTTGGATTTTTAATCAGCATGTTCATTTTGAATTAAATTATTTTCTGTTGGTTGCAGCATTTTTAATTTTCTCCACAGTATTTTATAAAGGGAAGTATTCAGTGTACGTAGTCGTTTTGAGAGTCAGTCTCTCATTCACATTTCTGCCTCTTTACAGAGACTGTGTATGCCACAGTAATAGGAAAGGTAATAGGCTCAATATCTAAAATACCTCTTTCAAATTTTCATAGAATTTTTTAGGTTAGAAAAGACCTCTAAGATCATGAAGTCCAACCGTTAACCCAGCGCTGCCAAGTCCACTAATAACCCCATGTCCATCCCTAAGTGCCCTATCTGCGCATCAAATGAACGCTTCCAGAGGTGGTGGCTCCAGTGCTTCTCTGGGCAGCCAGTTCCAGTGCCTGATCAGTCTTCCAGTGAAGAAATTTTTCCTAATAGCCAACGTAAACCTCCTCTGGTGCAACTTGAGGCCATTTCCTCTTCTCCTGTTACTTGTTATCTGGGAGAAGAGGCCGACCCCCACCTCATTACAACCTCCTTTCAGATACTTGTAGAGGGAGATAAGGGTCCTCCTTGAGCCTCAAATTCTCCAGACTAAATAACCCCAGATGCCTTATCCACTCATCCTAAGACTTGTGCTCCGGACCCTTCTCCAGCACCGTTGCCCTTCTCTGGACACGCTCCAGCACCTCAATGTCTTTCTTGTAGTGAAAGGCCCAGAACTGGACACAGCACTGGAGGTGTGGCTTCACCAGTGCTGAGTACGGGGAGACAATCTGGTTCTGCTGGGCACACTATTGCTGATACAGGACAGGATGCCATTGACCTTCTTGGCTACCTGGGTACGTTCATTCTGTGTAGTTTTGTTTCATTCTTAGTAGTTTTTGTCAGCTAGGGGCACATATGTAACCATAATGACAAATCGTTAAAAACCTCCAGCTCAGTAATTTGCAAACTGTACTTGATTATGTGACTGCAGTATGATTGTACGGTATTAGTGAATTTCAGAGTATGTTGCCGGTGATACTGTTAAAAACAAGGTATTTAGATCTTTTTCTTGTAGTGAAATGTAGTGTATTTCCATGGGTTTTTTTAGGTGTTGACTAAGTAAGTTGTTCCCTGATCAACACCACCTTCTTGTATATATCTCTTAAAGTACTCATTTCCTATGTGTTTGTACCTGCTTGTTGTGCTCTGGTGAATAGCTAATATCAGCACTAATTTAGGTATGGTGCGGTGACCAGCAGCCTTCCAATAATTTCTCACTATTGAAGTGTAAAGGAAATATGCAACACAGACCTGTTTCTTTTGAGGGTGCTTTTTTTTGTGATGACCATTGCATTTAGTGCATGTCTTTTAGAACTGAAATAAATAACAGACATTGTCTAGACACATTGCCAGGGGCCAAACAGTTGTGTGTAAGACTGTCAATGGAAGAGGTTTATCCTCAAGTTCAAAATGAAAGATAAGAACATATTTGTGTTTTTTTCCTTACTCTGATTTCATCATTTGGAAGTCTCTTAAAAGACTTCACTGCAACTTTTGTTTACAACATAGACCAAATTCCAGGTACTGTGAAAAGGCTGCAATACTTGTCTATGTTTGAGTAATTAACTACAGTAGAGAACAAACAAAAATGTAATATGCAGGGTCAAATGAGATTTTTTTCCAGGCCAATTTCTTTACTGTTGTGCTTTAGCAGTTTGATTTATTTGACAGCATTTAAGGTTTGTGCTAAACTGCTGCAAATACCAAAACACAAATACGCTTGTATAAAAAGTTCTAATGCTGTTTAAAAAACCTGAGCTAAATATTCTGAAAAAGAATAATATTTTCTTCTGCTTTTAAACTTCATTGATTTTGTTTGTAGCTGACTTAACTAAAACCTGATGTGTGGGGTGTTGAGGTCACAAAGTCAGTGGCAAGAACGATGTGGAGTTCAGATATGACTTGATCTTTTTGCACTAGACTGTTTTAGTTTATGCCAGGCAGCTACCTCTCAAAGGAGCGTAGGATGTTATGCAGCATATACTATTTGACTACCGTCCAAAACATATTTGTGTTGTATTGGATAGAACAATGGACCTGCATACCGTATGAAGCTTGTCAGGTCTGTGGTGCCTGGTGTCATTTTACTCTTTTACCAACAGCAAAACTGGAAGTTTATGAGACTGATAGATAATCCTGAAATAATACATAGTTCTCATTATTCACAATACTCTGACCATGCTTTACATAGAGATCTTTTAGGCTAAATTAGATTGCTGTTAATATTATACTACTTAAGACTTTGTGACAAAGGCACAAAGTTAACTTCCTGAATTGCATTCTGTAATGTATTCCTTATCTTGAGCAAGCATTTGGAGCAAATACTTTAAATTTTAAAAGTAGATGACAGTGTGATAGTCACTAGATTGATTACTGTACCAGCATTAACTTACTTAAACAGAATATTCGATCATCAAAGATTGTCGGGGTTTCTTCTGTTAATAAAGGCAAACTTTATAACACACAATTAAAATGGGCCATTGAGATTTTAGATTAGAAATGGGTCTGTGCAAGTCAGTACTGGCAGTATTTGAGTTTGTAGCAGCTGAATACAGTAAATTGCATGATCTAGAGGCTGGGAAAAGAAATATAAGCTGCGTGCAGAAGACATTTATCGGTAATAGATGTCATTGATGCTTGTCTCTTAGAATCTTTTATTTTAGCCAGTGCCCAGTAATCTGGAGTTTATTTTTGCTGTCCATGTTTTTTATTGAAAATAATAACAAAGTACCAATGAGGAGGTGCTCCTTTACCTCGATATGTTGGCCATTGTCAGAGTAGCAGCCGAGTGCCAGAAGCAGGCAAAACTCCAAGCAGTGGACCTTACATATTGACTGAGGCCAAAAATAAAATGGGGAGGGAAAAAAAAGTCTTCATGTCATGAAATGTTTCTGGTAGTTTAAAAAGTTGTGGAATCAGAAAACTAGACTTTTTTGGTGCTGAAACATTTTAAGTGTCTAGGTTTTCATTATAGCTTAAAAACACAAGATCTGTCAGCTGTAAAGGTTTGGGGGTTTTGTTTTGGCTTTTCATTTTGCAAGATATTTCACTTGTCACTATAGGTAAAAGTGTAGAAGATCTTTCATATTCCACTGTATTGTGCTTCTTGGCTGGTCTTACCATTGTAGTCATATTATTGACCTCACAGAGTTTTTCAGAATAGGTCAGCTCTTGTTTTGTCACAGAATCTACTGATTGTGGTGATGGAGAGTTAAGAGTAAAGTGATAACTGCTGTAGTTCAGTGAAGCTGCAGAAGTACTTACGGACACTATGATTTAATTAGTCATCCTTTCATGATTTTGTTCCAAACCAAGGGAAGCAAAGCTCTATAAAAGTGTGTTTTATGATCAAAACGTGTTACATTTGAATTCTGAAAAAAAAACCTCCCTACATTCTCACTAAATTTATTAGTACAACTTTTCCAGAACAAGCTGACTTGTTTATAGCATCTAGTCACTAAAACCACATAAAACATGTTAGTGTTAGGAGCACCTTAAGCTCCATATGCTGAAAGCCAAAAGCAATTTTTTAAAATCAGCTTTTTCTGTAATTTATTGGAAGATTTTGTTAATAAGATATGTCAACTGGAACAGCTCATTCTGCACAGCTGATGATTTTTATAGGTTATGATCTTAACATGAATCATAATCTTCAATCAACTGTATTTCTGATGACAGTTATTTTATTTTTAAACATTTTATTTTTATAGTGCAATAGTAAAGGAAAAGACCACTACATCTACTGATAAATCTTACAATATTCATCTCAATTTCTGTGAATTCTCCTCAAATTTGGTAGAACTATTAGTTTGCTATTCAGATATGACTAGAGATGGGGGGATTTTCATTAATTGTCTTTAAAAAGATTAAGAAAAATAAGTTCAAAAGAACAGCTTTTGAAAGCCTTTTTTGCATCTGGTGGGAAAGTTTATAGACATGTTATGTTGCGTGACTTGGTTCAGATTTACTGCCTTGTTAGGGCTTGTAATTTGTACTATTGCTTTATATTTGCATTTTATGTATTGCATAGGAAGAATGGAATTCAATCGCCATAAAGATAATTGCAGATTATTACATAATGATGGTGCTTGTTTTATCTGTCATGGTCCGCCCATAGTATGTAGAACAAGCAATGTACAGTGGTCTTAAACTGGGAAGTGGATCTTGGAAATGTATGTTTTTAAAACTCTTGCATTCATTCTCCACTGCTGGTTCTTCTTGAAGGAAAAAATATTTGAGAAGTTGTTGAGCATAGAATTTGAAGGTAGCAAATAATCTGTAAAACTCATGAACCAGCAAATCTGTATTTGCAGATACAGAAGTGCATAAAGCATGATGGTAGGATTTTATGAGGGATATTTCCATGCTGAGCCTACAGCCATGAGCCATACTCATTCTAGTATTGGGGTTCTTCCTAAGGCTTCGGATCAGGGCTTAAATCCTACAGCAGCTTATATGTTGAGGTGTTAAAGTAAATTTTGTTTACAAAAGTGCCAGTTGCTGTTACAAGGATTAGGTTGGTTTAATGTTCTGGGGTTCTTTTGTTCTGGCTTTCAGCTTACTAGACTGTGTCTTAAAGAATAGTACTAACATGAATGTATGTCTGTGTCGTGATTTCATATGATTCTTACTCATGCTTGGTTTGAATTCTGTGATTTGCATTGGTAGCTTTTTTTTTGTTAAGTAGATGGCTGTCAGTCTTAAAAGGAGGTTTTGTTTTGGTTTTTTTTTAAATATGTGTCTGTAAAATAACCATGTAGTGGAGTATGTAACACTACTCACTTTTACTTGGTTTCATAGGTTTAGAGGTTTAAGCTAAAAATAAAAATAAAAAAATTAAAGCTTTAATGTTGAATAAGTTACCCTCAGCAGTAAACATTCTGAGATTGACTGGTTCATCACTTTTATTTTTGTCTAATTGATACTGGCAATGTCATTAATCATAATACCATAAAACATAAATTAAAAATACAAAAAAAATTTAGGATGTTCTGCTCTTTTTCTTCCATGTTACCAAAAAAATGCCCAGCATTTTGTCCGCCAATTGCTAGCTAATAATGTGCCATGTTCCTATCAAGCTTTTAATTTCTATAGTAACTTCTAGGAAGGCAGTTGCTTGTTTACAGAAGGTGTATGTAGGTATTTTCTGTTTTAGAAGGAGACTTTGGATGGAGAAGGCTGAAGGAAAGCCTGCCTTGTCCAGCAGCATCTCAGTGAGACAGTGAAAGAACAACAAATAAAATTTAGACCTCTTGACTCTCTGTTTTAACAGTTTAGGTGTTCATGCTAGAACTTGTATGTCTTTCATGTGCTGGGACCTGTAATCATTGCAAACAGCACATCCATGGGAGGGAAGGGGCCGTGGGGAGGAGCATTAATTTGGCTTCACTGGGTGCGATAAGGTGCACTCCTTAGGCCTTTTCAGGTTACCAGTGCATCAAAATTTGGGCAAAAAGATGTCCGTGAATTAAATGTTGATTTTGAGTTCAGTAATGAACTGTCTGGAGTGCACATATAATACTTAAGTATACCCATAACAATACCAACAGGAAGTCCTTCTGGTGAAGGAAAATAGTGAACCAGAGTTAAATTGATAATGCTGTTCCATTTCTTGCCATATTTTGTCATTTTAATTATTTGCTTTTGTAGTTATCTCAAGTAATAAACTACTGAAATATATGTGTTTTTAATATATCTGAATGTGTTTATATATTTGGGGATATCAGATATTCTGTGTTTTACTGTAACATCTTTTCTGGTGTAGACGAATGTTAGACAAATATGACTGATGTCTTGACTAAAACTGATGACTGACTGATGGTATGTAAATAATAAGTGATTCATTTGCAAAACCCTGAGGACAATGTGTTGGTTAACAAAGAGCAAACACGCTCATTCCAAATTATTATTCTCATTGTTTAGCATTTATAATGTGTGTCCTAGATAAAATCATTAATTCTATCTCATTTCACCTAGACTCTTTTTTTTTTTTTTAAGTAATAAATCTTACTTAATTTTCATTTTACTATTGTTAAGTGATTAGATAAGCTCATGAAATGGAGGTCAAATTACACCCAGGTTACCATTTTGACATACATGTAGGTATTGTCACTTTTTCTCCCTACGTAGGTTAGATGAAAATAGTAACTGATCATCTCACAAGTTCTAATTTAATATATTGTTCACAGGAGTTGTGACATATGATAAAAAAACTCTGTTTTTCAGACAGGGCTTGAAACACAAGCTAGGTATATGCAAATTCAGAGTAGAATGCTGAGCTGTGAGTAGAGAGCTTGTCCAAGGATTTAACCAGAGCAGTGTTCTTCCTCTACCCTCTCTTTCTCTAACCTTCACAGTTCATCACAGTTACAATTAGCAGTCATTTAAGTCCAGTTCATTTTGACACACTTTTCTGGAAGGAAAAACCAGCCACGCCTGTCAGCAGGAAGAGCTGTGTGACTTCAGAGTTGCTGGAGATTTTTCTCCTAGGCCATTTTTCCACTGTTACGGATTCTTACTGTTGTACCACTGTAACATTCTTTTCTGTTCTTGAGTACAATAAAGACACTTCTTCACCTTTGGACAATAACTGTATCTCTGAAGATACTTAGAACTTCAATTATATCTTCTTTTTAAAGTTCACAGAATCGAGCTGTGTTCTGCATGAAAGAAAAGCGCTGTAACTGTTCCACTTACTAAAAAAATTTGAAAAGCAAATAAATGGCAGAGCAGAGAGCGGAGTACATGCAATCTGACTTGCAGTCTGTGTGAGAAATATTTAAACTAAAGTACAATTTTAATTTTATATTCTTAAGGCTGCGTTTCATCTATGTTCGCAAATGGAACACTTACCTTTTTAGGTAGAATGTAGTTCTTTGTGTATCCATTTCAGTTTATGCAAATCATTTATTTTGACAATGTCAATAAAAGGCTGTTGAAACGGCAGTAATTTCTGGGCTTTGTTCTGTGTAATTAACCTTGACTGCACTAGGGCTACTGAACAGAAGAGCAGTTTGTCTTGTATAAATATTCATTTTTACATGGCAACTCAAACTGCCTTTTCAAGTTTTATTTTTTTTAATAGAAAATCAGAAATTGTTGAAACTTTTTTTTAAGATGTGGAAGTTATAGCTGGATATTACTTGTTTGGTAGACATAAAAGACTGAGGCGATAATAATACAATGCTTTAGGACTGAGTGCTTTATGAGCTCTCCTAAAACAAAAGAAATGTTGGCCTGAAATTACCAGAGAGATTCTCTTGATGCAATAGCAAATGTTTCATAAGAAGCTGTGAAACTGAATTTGTAATAAACAAGATTGGCATTTTACAATTGTGTTCTTGCAGCATCAGTTTTACTGTATGGCAGCAACTTAATAGCTAAAATATTCTCTTTGTTTCTTTTTTTTTGTTGTTTGCCACATGTTGCCAGTTCCTTCTTGAAAAGATGTGTGATCAAACTGCAGGCCTGTTTACAGGCCTTCAGGCAATGATAGTATCGCATTTAGGAGACTATACCTATTAAAGCAACTTGGAGGCATATATTATTTCTCTGATTCATGTGAGGCAGCATTGCAGTATGCAGAATTACTTTTCCTTGGCTTCTTTATGAATTTTGTGAATATAGCTGGATAAGCTTATCCCTCCTGGAAAAATGGTGTAGAAAGTTATATGCCACTGATATAAAAATGTTATCACTGTTACAAGAAGGTGAGCAAGTATGTATCAATAAGCATTGTATTAATATAGTGCTTCAATATTAAATATAAAAGAAAGTATAGCACAAAGAGATAATATAATAGAAAATAACTGAGAGTCATTCGAAGCCTATTAAGAAGCAAAGATCCATGCATGATTGAAAAAATTGCAGTCTCTTAGGTTTGGAAGGATGCATTACCAGGAAACTTGGAAAATTGTAATAGTGATCTGTCTAAATGGGATTTGAAAAAGAAAAATTTAATTAATTTTGCCATCCTCTTCACCAACACAGAAAGTGTGTGCGTGCTTAGCAGGACTCCTCTTCTAGAGCAGTTTTCTGGCGCACAGAGATGTAGGTTTTAAGTAAAATCACCAGATTTGTGAGCAGTAGAAATAGCGAAGCTTCGTTTTGTACAGGTTTAATCTCTCATCTTCTTGAATCTCTGCGCTGTGCTGTTATTGTTCTCCTATGTGTCCTGTGTAGCAATTTATCCAGTGAGAAGATGGGAAGTGTTTTCAGTATTTTGCCCCTCAGTTGCTGCCATTCATAGCAAACTGAATTTACCTGTCACAGTATTTGGTGGAATAACCAGTCGTGTCTCTCCTATACCTGACTGCTGATCTTCATAGAGCTTCTATGAACTTAATTACCTTTTGAGACTAAAAACGGGTGAAGGAAAGGAGTGAGGAGAGTGGGGAGGCATCTGAAAAGAGTGCTTGCATATGCACTGAATCTGAAACGAAATTAAATGGGAGAAAAATTATTACAGTATGTCTACACTGGGATGAAAAACTTGCTGACATTCAAAACTTTTTCATCATCCAGAAAGTTTTAGAACAACTTGACTCAAGTGGTATGAATGCCCAAGTAGAATATTTACACTTGCTTAGCACCAAGGCATTTGGTTGAATTTGTTTGTAAACTCCTTCAGGCAGCTTAATCATCTATCAGTGTTGTTTAAATCAATTTGGGAATGCCCATCTAAGGGATTATACAGTTTAAAAAAAAATCTTAAGTGATCAGTTTGGGAACATTTGTGGTAGATCGTGGTGCAGCTGATTTTCTTCTTCCTTCACTGAGTAGATCATCGCTGTTACTGTGAAGAAAATCTCTCCTTTAATGTAAGCTAAGAGAATCAATAGTAAGTTTTCAATATGAAGACTCTTAACTGCTCATTTAATATGCAAAAACTATTTGGGGTTTGACAGAAAAAAACAAGAGTCTGAATTTGTAGAGAAAGATGAATAATCTCTGCATTACCATATTAAGGCAATTTTGGAATGTACTTTCAAGTAAGATATTTACAGCTGTACAAAACAGAGTGTTTTGAATCACAGAGAAAGACTGGAAACAAGTTTTAGCTCATCATCTTTGTGTTCTAATTTTGTATTCTTTGAAAAATACAATGAAAAAGATTCTTCTTGAGATTAATATTTTGGAAGCTTACTACATGTAAACTTTTGAAAAAGCTAGTTTGAAACATTGATGGTGTTGTTTCCAGATATTTGTTTCTCCTGTGCGTGAGAGTGTACAGATATTTGCAAAGCTATTACATGGAAAACAAAGTATTTGGAAATGCTCAATTTATCACTTTAAATAAATTATTAGTTCAGGACTGTTTACTTTTTTTTTTTTTTTTTGCAGCCATTAATTGCAATCCAGCTTCTAACGCACTGAAAGCTGGACAGATATGGAACCAAGCATTTATTAATGCTGATTGAAAAGGGAATATTCAAAATTTGACAAAAATACCTTGGCAGTGTCCTGTTAAGTAACCATCTACAAATATATTAATTCCATTATTTTAATGGACTCCTTTCTTGATTAATCAATGACCTTATTCTCTTAAGCATATCTGTCAGGACATGTCTTCCTAACAAATCTGTTCAGCCTGGAGCATGGAAAGCATCATCTTCATCTTCAAACTGTGTTAAGTCAAGAAAGTGTTGTGGTATTGTGGGCATTGCTAGTCCAAGAACGTTAAGAACCTTGGTCAGGATCTTTTTAACCATAAAAGGATGTCTGTTATGCTTTCTTGTTTGGTGTAAGTTGGAAGGGAGTGAGAAAAAATACAGAAGGAATTTTTATTGCAGAGAAGTATTTCCTTCCAAATAGCACATGAAGGAATACCATGTCTGAAAAAAAGATTTTGCTGGCAGGGGAAGAAGTAGTCTGATAAATGGTGCTGATAAATGTTTTAGCTTTAAATAAATATTGGATTTAAAATTCAATTTTTTCTACCATCAGAAACATAAAATGGTAATTTTTAGGCACCTACTTATTTTTCGTCTATTTGTGTAAATCCTTCTCTGGATACTAGGCCTGATTTCTTTTATTATCTTTTTTCCCACCATACTAGAGACTGTTATCAAATGCATTTGTTTAGAAGCTTGCCTGTAAAATGAAGAAAAAGTAAATGAACTTGATGTTGTGTGTGTTCCAGGAATCTGCATATGAAGATTAGAGTTTTTCAGAGCAGTTCTATCCTGGTGGTGTACAAATATAATTGTTAGCAAAATGTTTGTTTATTGTTTTTCAATATGTTTTGTATTTCTTTTGAGAATGATGACAAATTACTGGGCATTGATATCTATGGTGGGAAAATGATACATTTTATTTTAAGATTGTGAAATCATGAAGTAAGTTCAAAAGTGAATAACCACTGTTTTTCAATTTGCATTCCATTTTTAACAGTGTATTTCCTTTTCAAGTTTAGCAGTAATACCAGGATTCTCAAACTCACCTTTAAGTGTCCAAAACTGTTGAGCACAAAAAGAGGACAGTATGTGCCCTTTGCATCCCTTACTGTCCGTGGGTGGTGCATAGATTGGTATATTACAAATATATATTTTGGTGTATTACCAAATATCTCTAAAGCCTCGAAGTGAGCATCAGTGTCTTCTCTTTCCTTATGTCATTATGACACTATCAGTGTGAAGGATCAGGAAGAACAATGTTTATATTTTTCGTTTCCTGAGGTTCTTAAAGAGATTCCTTTAGATGCTGAGAGGGCAAGTCACATACTTTCTTGGGTTTTCATATATAAAACGAGGGGGAAATATTTAAAATCTGTTAGTAACATACAATTCCAAATTGATACAATATTTTGGTTCTTACTGCAGTCTTAAATTTCTTTCTACAACAAATTGTTGGTTGCACAGCTATTCAGGGGTTTGGAAGCATTTACATGCTGAAAAGCAGGTAGACAGCTTTTCAATAAATGAACTTTTGCTTAATGTGTGCTTGTAATTTCAGAGCAGTAAAAGGATTCATTTTTGGGGGGTTTTGTTTTGTTTTGTCTTTTAATTTATTATTATTTTCTGTAAAGGACTAGAGCAAAGAGAGTAAAGTTTACTTCTTTCTGTTGTATTCTTCCTACAGTGTGTTTTATAGAAAGCTAGATATGGTGCAAATACGAGATGTAAAACATAGATTTCGATCAATAAAGCCTACAAAGCAATATATTTATAGTTAATTACACCGTATGGAATGCAAATTGCCATGTAACTTTTTGGAATGATGATGTGGCTTCGCTAAACCTAGATTCTCAGTTTTTCTTACATGAATACTGAAAATAATAGTACAGTTGCACAGAGTAACTGATTATTCGGTAATGAGAATGAAGTCACTTGCATTTGGAAACAAGGAGTCACTGATATACTGAAATTGTCATTAATAAAAGTTGATTTCTAGCTTGAAACCAGAGTTTTGGCTATAGTGAAGAGCAGGTGTGTACCTCATGTTTGGTGGGTTTTCTTCCCAGTTTTTCAAAGAAATTTTCATTATATTTCATGTTGTGGGAAAGGACTAGCTGGGAGTTTCACTTCCCTGTGTTTGTGTTAGAAAAAAAATAAGAGGTTTATGACTCTGGAAAGTGATCAAGGCAAGAAGTGTTATGTCTCCAGTTATGAAACTAGTTGCGTGCAGTTTTTTAAAAACAAATATTTCGGATAGCTTTATAGAAAGGCTGGTCTAATTGGCCCAATTGGTGCAGTTCAGGCCAGTCAAGAGACGACTGTGTTTTTTATTCCATGAGGTGGACTCTGCCCTCATTGAAGTCAACAGGATCATGATCACAGAACTATATTCATAAACACAGATTTTCAAACCATCTGAAATGTGAAGGGTAATTATATGGCATTATATATAAAGGCCTCTTTGTGTTATGTGCTTGTTCTGTGTTTCAGAGGGATAAATATATACAAGAATTGTAGGTGTGTCAAAGCAGCAAAACTGGTTCAGACAGGTAAAAGCATTTGAAGTGGTGTCTTTTGCAGCATTAATAGTTTTGAGTTTGTCTCAGTATTTCTGCATCAATATTATGAATCCTGTTTTTAGAGATTTATTATTCCTATAAAAGCATCAGGCTGAAATTTGGCTCATCAGACCAATTACTCTTTCATTCGTTTTCTATTAAAAGAATTTTATATTGCCAGTGATAATTGTCTGATACTGGAAATGCTTCTGCAACTTGAAATCTTTTCTTGTTCACAAAGCAGTTGGTGGTAGTTAAAGGAATTAAGATTAATATGTTTATTTTCTGCGGCATTGATGGAGAACTTTGCAGTCAGAATCTAAAGGTTTAGAAATACTGACTTAAGCCCTGTAACATGACTGATGTGTTAATCTCCACGTTTTAAAATCGGAAAACTGGTGTATGAAGTTTTGCTAGAGTACTGTAGTGACAGACCAGAAATAGATTCTGGTAGTTGTGATTTTTAAGCCATGAAGTATCAAATACAATAATTACTTCATCTGCTAATTTAGTTGTGGCTGTCAACCTAAATTTAGTATGATATTTATTAATAGGTGAGTACAAGCTATTCTGTGTGCTAACCTTTGTCCATTTGAGTATTTGTTTATCATGGTTGAACTTTATGCAATTTAAGGAGCTGTCATTCAGTAGTTGTTTTTAAGTTTTCAAGTAATATCCTTTGATACAGCAGTGTTGGAGGTAGAGAGGAAATGAACAATTTTATTAATTTCAAACAAACTGAAAAGGTTTTTAATTACTGTTTTAATTGTTTTTTGCTTTAGTCATAGGTTATCTTTTAAATACTGTTTTAGTCCTTTTTAAGTAATAGTTTCAATTGCTACTAGTAGCTTAAAGTGCATGTATGTATGAATTCAAGACTAGAGATATTTTGAATGATAGTACCTTCCAAATGCTTTTGTGCTGCTTTATTTAAATTATTTCATGTCAGTTCAATATGTAAAAATGAAGTAGAAGACAGTGGAAATTTTATTCTAGTCTATCCACGTGAGCAATGGCATGCATCAAATTCATTTAGCATGAAGTAAGCTTTCAGTGGTGAGACTTAGGTGTCATTCTCTTCGTGCTGACCTTGACAAGTGAGCATTCAGGTCTTTGGGTGTAAATGGCAGTTCAAGCTGTTGTGATGTCAGGTTGATCAAACCAAAACTGAGTTCAGGAATGGCCTCATAGTTCCTCTGGCTACCCTATGAAAGATCCAGCACTTTATGAAAGAAACTCATTTGTGAAATTCTATTATGACACCAACTATTCATTACACAAGCATTGCTATTCCCAGTGCTGAGGTGACTGTTACCAGGGTCAGTATTGCTGATGGCTTCAGCATTGGTTCAGACAAGAATGCAAAACCTGTCATTATCATTTCTGTATTAGCCCAGTTTTCTCAACACAGAGCTCAAACCTTAGCACCAGAAGTCTGATTGATCAGTGACACAGCATTTCATGCTCTTCTGAAGACGGTGGCTTTCATCTTCTTTCTTACCTGCTCTGAACTGTGCTGGAACCTGCTAGGCCCCCAGTATGTCAATGGGAACAAAACCTTTCTTATACAGACTTTATTTAATTAATAAAGTTTGTTTATTTAATCAAATGAAAAGCATAATAAGGTATCTTGACTTCGAGAAGCAGTATTGGAAGGTATATTAATCATACCTAGAGTATTCTTTGCAAAGTCCTTGGAATTTCAAAGTCCTTGGAATTTCTGTATGCCTGGAGAAGTTGTATGTTGTCTAAGACCTATTTATTTTCAGTTTATAGACTCAGTGCTGTCTTTCAGACAGAACAACACTATAGGTCCCAAAGCAGATCAGTCTTACTCATGCCTAACTTATTGTTGGTAGTAGTGTCAGAAGTTTGTTACCTTTCTTTTTGAGTTTTGTTTTCTTTAATAATTAATGAAGGTAACTCAATATGAGAGCTGGGTACTCTCAGACCACATTTCATTGCTTTTTCAGATGCTGAAATAAGATACTTAGTAAGATACTTAACTTCCCTTGTATAAAAAAAAAAAAAGAAAAAAGCTAGGACTTGATAAAATATGAAGGCAACCAGAAGTTTTTCACCAATTCAAAATACATGAGGTGACATAATTTTATAATACAAGTGAAATTAAAGGTCAGTGTTTATTTGTGATATCCACTACCAAGGATTTTCTCAAAGCTGGCAAATATCTACTAAACTTCTTTGTTAGAATAATACTGCACATCATTTGTGGTGAGGACTAGAACATCCTACATTTATTTAATTGAATTTAACTTTAAGTGGGAATTAATGCAAAGATATATGTTCACCAACTGCCTGAGGCTCATAAGAAGATAGTCTAGTAAACAGACACCAGGTAACTACAACATTGCTTAGGGTTGCTCTGGTTACTGCAGCTGGGTTTGTGCCAGCACTTGCTTATAGCTCAAGATTTTGATTCCATTACCTAAGGTCCCTGCAGAATTACAGCCAAGAAAAAGGCTCTCCTATTGGACTTGGCATTAAGGATAATTTCACTATGTTAGATTAAAGAACGGTCTTTAAGTCACTGGAATGTACATGTTGTGCTAAGAATAAACCTTTTTTTAGCTGAAGTAGTTGAACATGACCATCACAGAATATATGAAAAATAGTTGATGTATTGAAATGTTGAAAAATTTTTGAAGAGTCAGAGCAGACTTATCTACGATGTCATGACAGTTAAGTTGTGGTTCTGTTCATTGTTCTGGATAATGCATTTTGCCTTTGAAAATATGATAGCAGAAGAGTGGCATCACTTCATATTTCATATGAAATTGGTGGAAGAATCGTGGACTATAACTAGAAATGAACTTCTGTACCGTGAAGACTCAGCAGAATATTTCCTCTATTTTGCCTATTTCAAAATCTAATCTGATACAGTATCTCTCATCTTCAAAGGAAACAGATGTTTCTATGTTCCTGGCAATTAGTCCACCAGCAGTTTGTGTATAATCAAGTTACCAGGTCACAAAGTATGGGGCTTTAGAGAAAGGTCTCTTCATATAAGCATAGTGAAACAAAGTGTTTCTCAGATTAGAAACATTTTGAATTGTATTAATCATATTAGTGAACAGTGCACCAAAGCATTTTATTTGAACTGAAACAAGGGGACAGTTGTTGACTCTATAAGATATTATATAAGGTGTAGCACCTTTGCTACAGTCTGGTGGTGAGTGGCTCTTCACCAGCATATGTAGGTAGGAAATAAAGTTTTCAATAGTGTCATCTCAGTTTTCTTCAACAAGCAGTAAGATAAGACCTCACCTGCTTTGTTCAAGGAGTACATTATAGACTGATGAGCACTAGAAGTGTCTATGCCCACTCTGCATTTCTCCTTCACCTAATAGACATGCAGGTTTTCTGTTTCCAAAGGTAATTTCAATCAAGAGTAATTTAAATGATTATATGCCTCACATGAGAAGTTTTTATAGACTTTGAACTTTTATAGCTCATACCAACTCCTGTTCTGTTTTTCATCTCCCTGTTAATCAAGGCAACATTTTGTATTAAACTGTTTTCTCAGAAAATGAATGGATGACTTTTTCTGAGGAGCTATACAAACAGTGATCATTTCACCATCAATCTTGAGCCTCCACTTTCCAGGTTTATTGAAGCTTGAGTACAGCATGTAATGGACTTGCTGCAGATAGCCATTGTAGTCATCTTGGACATCTATCTACCTGTACAACAACGGAGATTTCCATTTTTCTTTCTCAAGAATGGCTTTTCAATTAGAAGTGACAACCTCTAGAGGGAATGAAATACTGCCGATATCCTCTGAACACATTTCCATTCTTTATACATTTTTATGTCAAGGGTTTCCCTACCATATTTCAGATAAACCAAGGTGTTCATTTAGCTGTAGTTTTAGCTCAGTTTCCCAAGGAAATATGGCATCAGTGTCAAGAGTGTGTCTATTCTATCTCCCCGGTTTTTACATAACTGTACCTCACGTATCAGTGTGTTCTACAGTGAAACTGGCTACAGCAAAAAATGCCCTTCAGTTAGTTCCTTTTCTTGTTCTAAGATAATTTGTTGTGAGAGCTATAAAAAAAATGAGTCAATTACAATACAAAGCAAACAAACATTAGGAAAAAAACTGGGATGTTTAATTTTCTCTCTGGACTTTCCTGGTATCTTTATACATCTGCCTTCCAGATAGTAAAGACTTATGAAAGGGACTGCTCTTCTTTTAACAATAGAGCATCAAACATGTGGTTGCCACAAAACCAGTTATTATAGTGCAACTAATAATTATAGTAATCTTGTGAAGATTAAAGTTTTAATGTAAAGCATCTTCAATTTCATAGATACAAAAATACCTGCAGAGAGTATTTCTTAATGTGGGAACACTCTATCCTTGATTAATGCAGTGGGGTTTAAGCTCCTCTCAGAAAGAAGAAAATAGAAGTTTTGGGGGAAGAAAAGAGACGTGAATCTGTTGACTAATCCTAGTGGAAAAGGATATCTTTTCTATGTTTATTAAAAGCAAACAAATAACCCCTCGTCATAAGCCAATCTGTTTGGACACAGATAGCCATAAGACAAACTAGTGTCAAGTAAGTGCAGTTGTTCTGAGTGAAAACCAAGACAGATGTGTTTAAGTAGCCAGTTTGTATTTTAGGCTGAAGGAGCTCAAGCAATTGAAGCATGTGTTTGCAGAAAGAGTGCATATGCCATGGAAATAAAATTGAAAAATATATTTTAAAAAGCAACACCCAAACCAAACAAAAACTCTTAAGAAGCCTTTCATTTAGTTTAGGATATTGAGGAATTGAATGTAGAGGAAGACAAAAGGAAATTGCATGATTTTTTTAAGGAGAAGAAGGAAAATATTGAAAGTTTCGTTTCATGTATGTATAAATATTGTCATTGATAACATTGGGAGAGTGTTAAAGCCCGGATGCAAAGCACTTTCAGAAGCAGACCTGCTGGCAAACTATGAAGACTCTAGAAGTTTTCATATTGATTGACATAGACTGCAGGGGCTAAAAAGCATGTGTTCAGAGGGAGCCAGGGTAACTGTTATTTCCAAAGAATGTTAACAATTTCTATTTAATACTACTCAAAGAGTCTGGGGACCAATCAAAAGAAATGAAGGCTTGGTCTAGACAGAGCTTTCTGGAGATTGCTGTGGTGCCAAATATAAATCAAAGGTGTAGGTTCTGTTGCAGACCAAACAGTTAACAATGCTGCATGGAGAGGGAGAAGTCTTGAGCTTCACAGTTAAGGGGAAGTTTGTGTTCATGATGTGAGTAACTGTCTGGGCTGAAAGGTCAGAACTTGGCAAGACTGTGGTGTGAATCCCAGATGAAGCAGCAAAAAAGTGAGAGAATGGAAGGATCTTCACTTCTGTTTCATTTGAGCTAATTACTGCAGTGCCCATCTGGTAACTAGAGCGTAACTTCTTTGAAAAGAGCCTGTATACGTATATATGGGTAGGTGCGCCTGTGTTTGCCATGGCTATGTCTAAAGAGTTGTATCATTGCAATGATAGCACTGTGCAAAGGAGGGTGAAGATAAATAAATGGTTACCTCTTCTCTCAAAATGCTGGTTTTGAACATACTCAGCTGTAGAACACTTTACCATGGATTGCAGTCAATGTTATTTCTTGAACTGTTTGAAACCAATATGAATAAAATCCTATGCATTTTATTGTAGCAATCAGATACACTTTTGAAAGAAGTACCCAGCAGAACTAAAAATGAAGGTCTATTCCCAGTGTATGTAACTCTGTGAAGCTGCATTTAGATTGTAGAACGAAACTGGTGAGTTGAGGTTGCATTTCTAGGTAGGTTGATTTGTTTTCCAGGATTTACTGTTCTCAGTGATGCTGAGATTACTGTGACGTTTTCTGGATTTAAAGCATAGGTAAGTATTGAATGTAACCATATGTTTAGAACAGTTTTCGAAGTAAATCATTAAATTATTTTTCCCTGCTTTTACAACTATAAATGAAAATGCACATAGATTTATTTGAAAAAGTCAAGTCTATTAAATTTTTCACTTAAACGTGAGTTGTTATATTGCTAATGAACTGTACGTAACAGAAATGTATGGCTATAGCTTTGCTAGCAGAATTTTTAGATTAATCCCATGGCCATATAGGCTGCAGAAGTGGGAAGTTAATATAAAGGAAGGTCCATTCTTTGCATAGCTATGAAATAAAACTAAGGTGGTGTTGAATTTCAGTATTGATGACTAGCAATTCTTTTTATTGTGAGGACAAAAAAATATTTACGTGCTCCATGGATAGCTCATAATTATTTTTGTTTGTTGAAATACACAGTGTATTTCTATTACTACGCTCACAGTTCTAAGTTTTTATGTTCCCTAAATTGACAAGGTCTTACATTAGAACTGGTTCTGTGTGATGTTGAACTGATTTTATGTAGATGTCTTTGTCTGGAACTGGATTCCCTGTGTGATGTTATTTATATGATATTTCAGTTGTGACTCTAACAGGAGACTCTGACTCGTAGATCTTAAAAGGAACATACTGCAACCAGTTAGTGGTTTTGTTTAATGTATTCAGTCTTAATTAGAGTGGACTATTAGACTTTTCTCTGATGGCTAAAACTTGAACTATATTTATAGTTAAAGCAATGTTTCTCAACCTGTTTAATTGAAGCTAGAGGTGGTATCTAGCTTCAAGTAGTTTCCTACATCCCATAGTATATTTTCCAAAGATGTGAAAATTGATGAATTGGGTAGTTATGAGGGTTGGGGCAGAATGTGCGTGTAGAGGGTTGTCTTTTGTGACCACTGTGAAGGTGCCGCATACAAAGTGAAAACGGTGAGCCAAAATCTCATCTAGTCTTAATATTCAGAAAACAAGAGAGGATAAGTTTCTAGCATTGTGTTTGAACCCTAGAACTAAAAGATGAGACACTTCATTTCCAGATAAATGCCATAATGTAAAAAACAAGGAATCTTGCACATGAGATATCAAGATGGCAGAATTTTACATAGACTTGCAGAAATCAAGTTGCTGAGAGTGAAAAGATTAATTAGAAAAATTGAGCTGAATTTGGCAATTTCAGAGAGTTCCCAGAATGCATGTGACTTGAATCTTCCTTCTCCCTTGATCCTTAAAATGCTGTTGACTGCAGTTTTGTCACTGATAAAACACAACTGATTTCTAAGTGGCTTCTTAGCAGAAAAAGCTCGATGGTTTCAGACTTACAGTTTATTAATATACATAGAAATTTAAATATTACTATTTACGTCATATGTTTAATCTGTTCTTTTTTACAATGACATCTTAAGTATTGACTTCTCTGGTTTTTAGCTGGCACTTACTTTGATTTTCACATGCTATTTTGAAAGAACTTCCAATTCTGCACTTTTCTTAAGCTTTTTGTAAAATTCATAATATTGTCCCCAAAGGGGTATCGTAGTGAGCCCCAGTATAGCTGTACATGCAAGACAACTAAAGGACTATATTATTTTTAAACTGTTGTCTGTAGAGGAGCTGAGGTTCATGAAGAAGTGGGAAGTAGAAGAGTTACCGTTGTCTGTGTGTCCCCATGAACTCTTAACTGTTCACAACTTCAGGATGGAACCAAATGAATAACCATCCGGAAAATCCCATCAGTTGTGAAGTTTGAACATCAAAATTGCATTATTTCAGAAAAATACTGAAAATAATGTAGTCTTTAATATACTGCTTCAAAGAAAAAGAAGATTAAACAGTAAAACAATCCAGCGCTGCAGGACAGGGTAAGAAGCTTCCAGTTCAAACTTTCTTGTTGTGATCCAGGTTTTGCTTGTATGTAATCAGATCTTCCTCCATGACAAAAAACGTACTACTCAATTTTATGGTCAGAAAGCTGAATATCAGACCTAGAACAGAGGATATTCTTCTCTGTTGATTTGTGCATGCTGGGATGCTGTGCTGAAACTATTGAGTTTATGCAGGCAACTTTGAGCCTTACGACAGCATTAAAAGTTGCACTTACAGGAAATTATCCCCTGAACTTTGGAACAGGTGATATGAGAGAAAAAGTGTCAGGAAAGACTTTGAAAATTCAAAGGTGGTATCAATATTAGTAGCCTTTGAACCCTAATCTTTTTTATTGAAATACAGCTCCAGACACCGTAAAAGAGTTTAACTATACTTCTCCAAATTCTTTATCCTAAGTTGGTGATGGATGCACTGATAGAACAGATAAGAGAAAAGATTTGGTTATCTTTTCTGCGTCAGTAATCAGGGAAATGTCAGTGGTGGAGTCAGTCTTCCATCTGGAAATACATGATGTATTGTTTTAGCAACCACCCCATTAATTCAGTGGGACCACACCCGAGCTGGACACTCCGTGTTTCAGGCACTGTCTTGGGCAAGGTAAACAACAGATGATTCAGCCTTCACCTGAGCTGTGTGCCGAAGTACAGGAGTTACTGTCTCACACTGTAAGTTCCAAAGACCTCTCTTGACACAGCATGTCACCGAATGTGATTTTTTTATTATATATAGAAAGAGACTACGCCGGTGACTTTTTCTCACATTATGTACCTGATTTACATATCAGCACAGATGTGAACTCTGAAATACCAATGTCACAACCATTTTTTATGAATACAGCTTTTATCCCTCATTCCAGTGTCCTGCTTCTCACCTGTATCAGGATCCACCTTCACACAAATACAAGAGAAAAGCTGTGTTTCTCTTCTTACTGCAAGAATTTTATTTTTATTACAGTATTAGAGTTATTACTCTTTGTGACATCTGTATACATTTACACTTGTGTGCAGACCAAGTATGTTGTTTGTTGGAAAGCTGAATGTTTGTAAATAGGGCTCAAGGGGGCAGGATGCTCTGATTTCCATATTCTTTGTCCAAAGCAGAGAATGCCTCACACAGACACACACTCCTATTTTTAAGAGCCTGTAGACATAAATGGAATAATGAGACAATGGGATAATAGAATTCTCTGGAAAAGAAATACAAATACACCCTTGAAATGGGAATGCATAATAACAGTTTTTGAATCGAGGGGATAATAGAATTCTCTGGAACAGAAATACAAATACACCTTTGAAATGGGAATGCGTAATAATTTGTGAATCAAAGGTCCAGAACTTTAATTTAAAGTAACATTCCTGTTATTCTCGGGAAACAGCAATTGACGAAAGAGCTCATAGCAGTTAATATTTTTAATATTGACATTTTCTTTTAAAATAAAATGTTTCATATTTTTAAATCAGGTCAGCAGTGCTAAGCTGCAGTGGTGAAAGACCACTGAACAAGTTTAACTTTGCTTGTTTTGAACTTACACTTTGATTATTCACTTTGTCATCTGTAAAATCATGTTGGTACTTCCTGGTTCACTGAAGACATAGCTCAGGATATGGCTTTACTCTGGTGTTCTTGTTGTGACCCATGTAATCTATAGTATTTCTGATGTTGCGGAGATATTCACTGAACCAGGAACATGGAAGAATATGCGGAGAGCAGGGGAAAAAGCTTTTATTAAAAAGTTGGATTGATTTAAAAAAGAAATACTTATGCTGACTTCCAACCACAACACAGTTACAGAAATACTTATGATTGACATCTCGTTCACAGTATTTTAACTTTTGCTCTCTTTTTTTTGGTGCGATTTTTTAATTGTATTAATGAACTATTTCATTATCTTTAAAACAATACTCTTGTTAGTGTCATGCTGTTGTTCTAAGAGTCAGCTCTGCACCTAGAATCCTTGCTTGCACAAATACATTACATTCTTCCCAAATATAATTGTTACCTCTGAATCTTTTTCTTTGAGCCCTGTATACTAATCTGTTATGTTTGTTTTGTCAACCTACACATATAAATATGCATGTATAGAAGAGCTGTACTGGGCGATTAGAAAGTTGGCTAAGCAAGAAAATTATTTTATTTAGAATTGTATTAATGATTTCTGTGTCCTCTAGTTAAGTACTTGGGTATTTATTAGGAGACTTTGTTTTCCACTGGACACAAGATGACTGTTCTTTGGCCTCTCCAATGACATTGCTATTTTTAAAGAGATGAGAAATCAGTAAAATGGGGGAAAGGAATGCAAATATTGCTTTCTAAATAAATTACAGTCCAGTCGACTGAAAAGTTGGCTGGAGAGTTTTGAGTCTTGGTGAAAGCCTAATGAAGGATTTGAATTCCAGGTTTTATGTGTCCCCAAATCTTTATCAGGAAAACAGGTTTAAAAACAGCGCTTAGACTAAAAAATGTGTCGTAATTACAGGTTGAGGAAGTGGCTGTTTGTCAAGACATGGCAGCATTAGCTTGGTTTGAATGGATGCAACTGCTGCTTGCTGTTTAAGAACGGTTAAAAACTAAGCTTTGCAGTCTCTGAACACTTTGTTCACCCCATTATCAGTGGTGGTGGCAGAGGCAGGCACTCCTGTCAACCTCAAGGTGCTTTTCTTGAGGTTCTAGGAAAGATACGGTGGTATTGGAATCTCTTTCTTGCCTACAAAACTTCATCAGAGTAGTGGGGCAGAGGTGTCTCTCAGGGTAACTTACTTAATGGCAAAAGTGTAGTGTTTTATATTAACTTAATGGTTTATGTGGTCTGCTTAGAAGTTAGGCTAGAAGGAAATGAAACAAAAATTAAGCAGCACTCCTGTGTACTGTTTGATAAACTGACACCCTAAATTTTCTAAGAAGGAAAAGTGCTTTTTCATGAGAGCACAGAAAAGCTAGGTCTGAGATTATTACCCAGCAGTCTAGATTTGTAATATTTCTTCCTATTTTGTGTTTGGGGTTTTTTTAAATTTTAATTCATTTGCACATGTATTCCAAACTCTGTAAATGCTGGTTTTTAATCTTATTTTAATCTGAATGCGATACCTGATATTGGAGTAGGTGGAGCAAATGTACTCATACTTAAGTTTCATTCAATGAATTGAAATTCAAGATCATCAGCACATTACATATCAGTCTCTTCTAAAAATATTAAATATTCTCTACTATAGTGTCATCAAAGCATACTTAATAAATGAAAACTTAGCTTTAGTGAGCATGACACAATGATCCTTGTTTGCAAATATATTTTGTGTCTCGTGTATGTGAAAATGAATGTGTAAAAACATTTTAGCTTGCTTGAAATCGGTTGAAAAATATCAATTTTATACTGCATCCAATATTAATTTTATACTGTGCCACACCTAGATTATGTATTTCAGATTTGAGTCTCAAACTTGTCGGAACATGTTTTTGACCATTGGCGAAATCTGCCTTGTTTTCTGAGATTGTTTTTCAGACCTAAGCAAACAGTGTTGTTGTACTGAAAGTGTCATCACAACTTTTTCCCCTGTCAAACTAAATTAATTTTTATCATGTGAAATGTCATTAATCTTGAAATTTTTGAATCAAGCATGTATTTTCATGGACAAGAATGTTATTCTTTCTTTTTAACAGTTTGTAGTTTCTTTCACTTTTCCTAACAGCATTCTTTACATAACTCTTAACAGCCAATCATATTGTGAAAGTAGTGGTAAATTACCATGACCATAACAAAAGAAAGGAATATAGACAAAACAGATTCGTATGTAAAAGGTGAACAAGAAAACCCTGAACAATGACAATGAAAAGAACCCCTGGGATGTCCCACTGTTTGTGTAACATCCGTCATTTTTATGTTCAGTCGTCGATGCCCAGTGGTATATTTGGAGGTCTTGTGGATAGTTTTAATGCTCAAAATATTTGTTTTATTGTGTTTAATGAAGAAAACCCAATATGTTGTCCTAGAAGCTTGCTTTTCAGATTTTACAAAGTTGTTCCCAGCCTGCAAATTTTCATGTAACTTTTAAAATCGGAACAACACTGAGCTCAAACGTGCTTTGCCCAGAGTGTTTGCCAGGCGAGTGTTTTGCTGCATTACCTTGGGAGAGGGACTGTGTATGGAATGCTTTGATGCCATGAGCAGTGCAATCAAGGTAACTGCCTTTGTTTTCATTAAAGATCCTATTTAAAGACTCAACGCTCCTTGATCAGACCTGGTGGGTTTCCTGGAAGACAGGAGAAAGAATTTCCTGGAGTAATTAAATATTCTCCCTAGAGTGAAGCAGATTTCTCAGTCTCATTTACCACTCCACATTCCTTAGCCTGCTTTCCCCTCGTATGTTTTGTTATTTAAGAAAAAACAAGCAAAAAACCACTAGATATAGGAAAAGGTTGGGAGAACTTGTAGCTGCTCCTATCAAAGCTGACTATTGAAACTCTTACACAATAAGGGTGCAAGTTGCTTGTGCTTTATTTTCATGTTACTGCACACTGCCATTTGGTGGGAAAAAGCCAAGCACTGCTAACCCTTGTGAAGCAAGAGGCCTGTTAATACTAATGAAGTGAACAGTGTTGTGTATTCTCCGGTGTAATTCACATTTCAGCTTCAACACTAAATTCTTCTCTGATCAGATGTTAATAAGTATGTTACAGGTATGTATCATGCAGAATTACCTGAATTAAATTTGTCCCTAAGATAAATTAAATTTCTGAATGCATGTTACTCTCACGCATTTCTCTTCTGGAGACCTTTCTTTTTTCAGAAAGGATCCTGAAATCCAAATTTCATACTCAACTTCAGTGAAGCTGAAGTCAGCTACCAAGCTGACTTGGTAGGGCTGAGAGGTACCACCGTCAAGTAAGTGTCTGTTGAAAGACCCACTTAGTATAAGCTGGCTGCAGATGCTAAGATCAAGGTCTCCTCACTCCACTCTGCTCTCATCCATATTCTGCCTTTCTATTCCACCTTCCCCAACTGTAGGTGCTAGAAAGCTAGAAGCAGAGAAATTCTTCAGCCTTTTCTCAATATTCTGTGAGAAGACTGTCTTTCCTATGTAAACTATTTTAAACAGGGTCACAGTTTCATAAACTTCTTGCACCTGCAGGCTGTTTTGCAAGATTGTTATGGCTTTGACTTTGAAAATATTATGGAATAGGTATCTTAGGACTTGGCCAATCCTCTCAAGGGGTGGCTGGCCGAGGAACCAATTACCTATTGCCACTCAACACACTTTTTGCGATCTATCCTATAGAGTAGTCAGAAAATTATTAAAGAAAAGCTTCAGCTTCCACTTGTTCATGAGCCTGGACCCTGTGTCGTTTTCTTTACGCGCCTCGGACGTAACGGCGACACCCAACAACCTCCATCACATCATGTAAGTTTATCCTTTGTTTATTTTAACTGATCCCTTCCCCATTTGTTGGAGTTTTCCATTCCTTCAATGAATAGTATACCACAAAATAGTCATAATAGTCATACCACAAAAACAACTATTGAAGAGTTGTGAGAGCTGAGAGGTCAGAAACCTCCAGCAAGAGGTAGAAGCAATCAGTTGGGACTTGGAATTTCCCTCTTGAAGCAGATTTGGCTTCACCATATTGTTGGGAGACATCTACAATATTAATCATCTGCAAGGCAACTCATTTCTCAAAGGAACATCCAATGGATTTAACAGTTTGTGTTCTCTTTCTTCCCTCACTTTTATCCCCACACCAATTGCTGTGTATATTTACAGTACAAGTTTCACTGCCTTACCAGAAGTTCTTATTTCCTACTGTCCCCTGGGTCAGAAGCTGCTTGTCCTCTGCAATAGCATGCCCATACTCTTCCTGCACATACTTTCCCTTCCTTTCTACCAATTTCTAGGTTTCTTCTCATTTTTGTTAGAGTTAATTGCACTAAAGCGGGCTCTCAATGCCACATCCTTGATCTGTGCATCGCCCCATTGCACGCTCTCCTCCCAGTCTCATGCCCCCTCCATCTTGAGTCTTCCATGGAAGGACAGGTCCTGCTATTGCCCAGGACAAGACTGGAGTCACTCACCACCTTAAGCATTACTGTTTGGGGCAGGGAATTGCACTTGTGTGCCAAATACAGAAATACCTCCTCTCAAAAGTGTACTTTAATCAGAGGCTGCAAGGCAATTCTTTTTCGATAACGACGAAAAGGTAGTAACTGATTTTCCATACTCTGCATCTTTAAGGAAAAGGAACTGTAATGTACAACTTGGTAGGACTCCAGGCACAAGAGGAAATGGGTTATAGCAGTTGTGACTGTGCAGAGCAGATGTTTTGGTTGGCCTGGCTATCAACCATCTGACTCATAATAAATTGTCAGTTCCAGTAAATTCCCAGTTTTCAATTACAGTAGGTAGGATATGAGAAAACAATGCCGTTTGGATAGTGTATTTAAAGTGGTTTTGATGGTAATTTTCATAAACAACTCATACTAACTTTGTAAAAAGATTAAGGATCTTGGAAAGGGAGCAGCTGTAAACATTGAAACATGAATTTGAATGTAAATTGAGATTAATACAAATGAAAACTAACAAATGGCTGTTAAGACAGTGCTGATACAATTGGAAATAGAATTTTAAGTTTTTCTTTTGAGTTTTGTGATACTCAAAGTCTTTTCATGAGGTGTGTGGGAGAAAAATTTCTAAATGATTTCTAACTTCCATTTTCATCTGTTCTCTTCTGCATTTATACTTTCACCTGGTCTCTTGTTCTTGAGTTTTGAAAATGCATACGTAATGAACCTTTCATCTGCACGAGCTGAGTAGAAAAAGGGTGAATTAGAATTAAATACCATGAGTTTTCTGTTTATGGAAAGTTTTATTTATTTTTGTAAATTGTTAGTAGGTTTCTGTAATAGAAAAAAAAGCCTATGGGTTGAAAATGTCTAGATTTTTTTGTTGTTCTTTTCTCACCACATTGCTTTGGAGGTTTAGACAAGGATGAGGTCCCATTGTGCAAAGTATTCTGTAAATATAGGAAACCCCTTGCAGTTCTTGAGGAAGAAAACTATTTATTTTCAGTGTTAAGGGGTATGTCCACTTTTTTCATATTTTATTTGAATGGACATTTTCAGAAATGAGAAAAATATTTTTTTTTAAAAAAAGAAGTAGGTAGTAGCAAGGTGGCAGAAAGGCGCCATGAAAGTCTGTGTTGGTTCTTTTACATTGCAGTTTTCTAGAGGATGGGTTTTTTTACTATCAGGCATGAGACTGTTGTGGAAAAATTAATAGGTGTGCATTATCACATATTTAACTAATGATCTCAAGCATTTTTACATTCAGTTTTTAAACCTCAAAATTCCTGTGGCCCAGGATGTGTTCTCTGTTCAGTTAGAAGTTCATTTTAATAATGCTTTCTGTAGTTTTGTGTAGAAAAAGTTCTGTGAGTATAAAATAGCACTTCTATTATGTCAGTTCTAACCTTGAAATTTAACATTTATAGAAAAGTTCCATTCTGCATTCTTACAAAATCAGTTTTTCTTGAATATAAAATTAATTTGTTTAATAAAAGTATCTATCATGTTGTGAGTTAAACACAAATTATAAGAAGAAAAAGCATGGCTACTTAAATACTAAAAAATGAGATGTGACTGTAGTCCAACAGCCTCTTTTTTTTTTTTCCTAAAAGGGTATAATATTGCCAAAGCAATTGGATCTCACTCTGTCTTTTGAAGCCAACTGAAAAACAAGAATAGAGGTGGCTTTTACTTTCCTGCTCTGTTTAGATCTGATCTATTCTTTGATATAAATACATGTGCAGAAATGGGAAAAGGGAAGATGCTGTCTGTGCAGGGTTTGATAAGAAGCATTAAAACAACATTTGCCTTTGGACACTGCGGTGTAATGAAAAGATCTCAGCCCCTGTTCTGGGCAAATGTCATGGCCCAGTATGACAAGGTTCCATCTTCTCACTTAATCACTTACAGGCTTCTATAGATGACCAGGACAGAGATCACTGAAGGAGTTAAGTTGTAACTGGCACAGACAACATCAAAAAGGTTTATTAGTTGAAAAGTTTTCCACAGTTAATCTGTAAGACATGTGGTTTTGGTTTGGTTTTATAAACGGCAGTTGTAACAGATATACTAGTGTCAAATGCAGTTCTACCAAGCAGCTTCTTCCATAAATAAAAGTAACAAAGCCTGAAAGGAATTAATGGTACGGTGTCAGATAGAAGGGAGTTTGTTGTAAATCTGTGGCCACCTGAACAATAAGGTTGAGCAGCTTCATGGTGTTACTGCACTGCAACTTTTAAAACCTACAGGAATGCTGTTTTGGGGGTTTGGGTCTTTTTTAAGTAACAATTTTCATTTCTCAGTGCTGAAAATACACATCCATTTGAAAAGTGGTAGTTATAGAAGAATGCCAATTTCTTTACATGGATTTGCACTGGAACTGTATGAACATAATACGGTGCTCTGCTGGCAACGGGAGTTGCAGTCATGTTTGTTGTGCGTATTTTTGTAAATGGAAAAATATCATGTCTCAATTTACTGCTCTTACTACACATTTCGTTTTGCTGCAGCTTAACATGCAAAGATACAGAGATTATTTATGTGGTTGTGTGGGTTTTTTTTCCCCTGGCATGAGTCTTCATATGAAATTCACTAGTGAGCATAGAAAATATAATGTAATATTACTGTATGTGTTAATGGATGCTGTAGTGGCATTCACCTAGTTTGTTTTGAAGTTGGGTTTTTCTGTTTCCTTGTTTTGACTTTCTTCAATCAGTAAGCACCTGACAGTATTCCAAAAACTGGTCTTACACATGCTGTGTGTGCATGTCTACTTAAGCACTAATCATAAATGCAAGACTAAATAAGGGATTTACTGTCCATGGCAGAGCTGGTTGCAGCACCATGGGTGGGGTCTCAGCAAAGCAGAGTAGGAGGGCAGAATCCCCTCCCTCCTCTAGCTGGCACCTGCTTTAGATCTGGCCCAGGATACAGTTGGCTTTCTGAGATGCAAGTGCACGTCACGGGGTTACACTGAGCTTCTCATCAACCTGACCATTTTATGTACCTGTCATCTCTTAAGGAATGCCCATTAAAATAAAATATTTTCAATTTTTATTAGCATTAAAAGCATTGCTGTTTAATCTCTCTTAATAGTTCTTTTCGTTTGATTGACAAATAGCAAATTAATAGGAAGAAGCCAGTTAATGCTATACTCAGCTTCAGGATTGAAAGCTGTTCCTTTTTTAATTTTTTTACTTAATGATGGAAATACATGAAATACTGGGGAAAAGGTCAGGGTGGATTGTACTCTTGGGTATATTTTGTTGTTATTTGTCTTGTTGATAAAGGTTTTGTAATCTGTTCTGTTTTCACTAGTTCAGATGGTAGTACCGTTTAAAAACGTAACACTTAAGGGAACATTTTGAGTCACGAGATCCTGTCCATTGCTCTTACAGGCAATCACGTCACATAATGCCATCCATAAACTGATCATACCACAACAGGACAGCAGCTATTGTTTGTACTCACCACTCATAGGGAGTGTTGTCCTACAACTTAGGGGTTAAAACCATGCTCTGATTTCCAGCCATAGTGTGCTCGTGACCATTTTACAGGCAGTTCTAAGAGTACAGTTTTGTTTCAGCTGTCAAAAGTGAGCTGCACACCAAGGCAGAATTTAAGAAAACACTGTCAGTTCTGTCTCATTTTTCATCTAAGACAATTAGGCTTTTTTAAGACCTATTCTTCGCTGCAGCTTATCACTAAGTTTCTTGGCATGTAGTGTTCTGCACGTAATAGCTGGTATGCAGCTTGTCTCTCTGGACATTAACAGCTTCAGTCCTGCCAGAGCTTCAAATGGCACGAGATCGCCTTCCTGAAACCACTCAGCGGTCACTTAATTTTTTTTCTCCCCAGTTAGGGCAGGGCCTCCTAAGAATATTTAAGTGGTTTGCCTGTTCCTTCTCACAGCTGGCTGTAGGACAGAGCATACCAGGGCACTCTGCACAATGTTGATCCTGCTTTGAGTACATATCTTATTTCCTCTCCTGTTTTTCCAAAACGGATAAAAACAAAGTCATCTTGGCAAGTTGCTGTGTACATATGAACAAACATGTTAAAAGATTTATTTGTGAGCAGAAAGTGGCACCGTATTATTTGCTGTCAGTGAAGGTGACTGTGCTGCTAACTCATTACTTTCTAACTAGAGGTCAAGAGCTTAAATGAAGTTGTGTGTGGCAGAAATACACTTGTTAGTACTGTATGTGATTTGTGAATTGGAGGGATGTCAGGTCCTAACCAGGAACAATTTGTTCTAGATGATCCCAAAGCTGTAACTGATTGTTCTGATATAAAGAAAGCCTCAACTGTGAATACATTAAGATTGACTTGTATTTAGCTTTTTTTTTTCTTACAGTACTTTTCTGGAGTCTGCATGCTTTGCTACAAGTAATGCATAGGTTTAACTTGCAAGAAACTTGGGGACAGTGACTTCTAGATAAAAAGTTCTAATTGCAAAAATGTTTTTCATCCACAAGAGGAGTTGAATACAATACACCAGAAAGTTTGGACTATAAACTACTTTGAAAAATAACAAATACAAAATGTGTGGTCATAACTTAGTGATTTTACAACATTTTAAAAAATTCTTTGGCATTTGCATCTGATATCAAACCAGAAATTCCTAAAAACAAAATCTGTGTCTTTACTGAAATTTATGGGTCACCTAATTGAAGAAGAGCTACAAGACTGTATACTTGATAACTCAGTAATTTTATTTTGATACATTAAAGGAAATTAAGCAGAGCAAAATATCTTTAAAGTGCAAATCCAATAAGAAAGAATAAATTTGCAACCTGTTTTGCAATGGTTACAGTTTAGATTCCTCACTTAAACATCTCCTAAATAAATTCATATTTGACTTATTAGTTCTGACCTGTAAGCTTTTAAATATTCAGTTTGTTATTTACCATTTTGTATTACTTTTATACGTACAGGATGTGAATGAAGACCCTGGAGAAGATGTTGCACTTCTCTCTGTTAGTTTTGAGGATGCAGAAGCTACTCAGGTTTTTCCTAAGCTGTACCTCTCCCCACGTATTGAACAGTGAGTGAGACTGGTTTTTTCTGGAATGTTTATTCTACTTCATCTCAGAACTTTTCGATTTTTTCCTGATATATGTGATAATATACTAGATGATAACATACTATTGCTTTAAATTGCTTAAAGTTATCGTGGTTACTGCAAGTGTCCGCGTGTGTGGCGGAGAAATGACAGATCTTCTCTCAGCTAGTTCTGTTTGTATGTGGTATTCTTGTAGCATCACAGTCTCTGAAGACTATGCTGTCCTTTCCTGTGGCGGTATATTTTGAATGTCTTCTGTGGTACAACATAGTGATAGTTTTTGTGGGGGGGAATCTTTAATTCTTTTCTTTTGGGAAGGTAGTTCTCTATATAAACATAATATATTTGAATAAAGCATTGTTGTAGAAGCTAAAGAGCTTGGTTAACTATGCTTTTGAAATTTGCAGCTTTAGTAAATTACTTTTTTCAGGAGAATATCTGAATATTTCATTTTAAGAGCATTGAACCGTACTGATCTGTTTATCAGTTGGCAAATAGATTTGCTGAGAAACAGATTTTTACTCCTAAAATGGAAGACTGAGGACTAAAAGTCAATCTGTTTTTATTATATTTCTTTTCTTCCTTTTCTGGAATTGAGAATGTTTTAATGCTTGTCCTTATCTTCAGTATCTCAGTCTTGTAATGCTTAAAAAAAAAAAACTGTGTTAGACTTTCCAGGTATACCACATGCTAACTGGTCTAGCATTGTTTCAGTGATGTGTTGTTTTTTTGCTAATACTGCAGTTGATTTTCCTCTGAACTGGTGATGACTCTTCTGCGTAGAGAAGAAAAGATGGGAAATACTGACTACCACAGTTCTATAATGACTGGGGGATAAAGTTTGTGTGAGTGAAGAAACATGGTATCTTGGCATTTAGCTCGACAGAGTATTGATCCAGATAAACTCTTGGATGCAGTTTAGAAAATGAAAGCCAGAATTTGATTTAGATAAAGACATAAGACTTCCGAGATACTTTAAGAAAACATAGGTTATGTGTGCATGTGCAGACACACAGATGGTATATTTCGTAGCTTTCGCATTTTCATGTTTTTCATCAATTCACAACTTTTTGTCAGTATCAGTTGAGGAAATAATTGTAGTCAAACATGTAATTATCCTTCCTTGGTCCGAAGGATTCTTTTTCTGAACTCTTAAAAGCAAATGGGCTACCGTTAGTTTCCATTGTATTTTCAGCTGTAGTCACATGTTGATGGTTAAGTGTATTTCAGGCCACCCAGGTATATCTGTCTAAATCATCCATGAGCTAATGAATACATTGTATATTTTCCCACTTTCAACACTTTCTTTAGAAAGATGTTAACCTCTTGGTACCAAGCAGAATAGTGATACAAAGGAACTCTGTCTTCCTAAAAGCATTGCATTTTCTCTCAGTGCCCTAAAGAGCATCTGATTTTAGATGTGTGATGTGGAGCGATACAGCAGAAAGATACTTGAGTAGTGTTGGTATGTATCTGACATTCTGATGTATTTATGGCTTTGTCATTTATAGCTGATGCAGTCATGTTAAAATCATGCCAGTAAACCCTGGAGTTCTGTGCCACACCTTGTCACATTATCTGTGCGTTGAAGTTGAGATGCTTCACTCATCTAAGTCAATCTGTCTTTCTGCATTTGTAACATTTTCATCACAGTATGTAGGTACTCATAATTCATAATTACTGAAGTTGCTTGTGAGCTGTTGCACCTCCCTTTATGCTACTGGCTACTTTTTATGTGCCATGAAAAAATGTATGGGTATGTTTCCAGTGTTTATATAATTGTGCTTTAATAGAAAACATATCGTTCTCTCTTGTTCTTTCCCAAAACCAATCTCTGCTGTGTTTAGCAGGGGCTGGTAGTCTAGATATTTAACTTCCCAGTGTTTGGGAACTGAAGAAACAATGTGTACTTCTTTATACTTTTTGCCAAAAGTACAAAAAGCTTCAAGAAGCCCTCAGGATTAGTTTAATGACTTGAGGCCATGGCATGTTACATTTGAATTGTGTTCTGCTTATGAAAGTTCTTTCCTGCTGCTCACAGTAATTGGATCTACAAAAGCCATGTAAGCAAATTACCAGTGTATTTTTCCTATGCAGCAGATTTTGAGGTGTACCAAGTAGTAGTTGATAGTTCCCAGCATAACATTCCCAAGTACTCAACAAAACGTGAAAAATACCAAATTCCCACAATTATTTTGCTAATACTAAAATAGGTTCACTTTAGGAAGAATGAGCAAACAGGAATAGCATTTTCCTGACATATGAAATAACATTTCAGGTTTGTAGAGCAATAAGAGGAAAAGGGCCTGTTTGTGTAAAGTGAGTTATCTCCTGCTTTCCCAAGAGATTTCATTGCTCTTGTGCTCTGCCATATAAACACACATTCCCGCATTGCCCTTTCTAAAAATGATACATACCCACAGACCTTGTCAGCAAATTTGAGTCCTAGCAATGTGAATATAGGTTTTTTGCTTTGAAGGGTTTTTGTAAAACACATTTGCTCTATTTTTTTAAATGGATAGTAAGCATAGTACTACTAAGACTTTGACTGCACTTTGTCATAGGCTCTGGAAGAGAGATTTCCAAAATCAGGGATATGTCCCCCTTTTATGGTTTGGGGTGAAGATGTTAGTACATCGGTTGGCTTGAAAAAGTCCACATATTGAAGCAGCAGGTAGAAATGCAGTAGAGAAGAGCTGAGGATCAGTCAAGTCACTACTGGTGCTTTATTGACTTGTGTGGTGTGATGTGTGATGTGGCTGCAAGAGTGTCAAGTGCAGTTCTTATAGTCAAACAACCAACCCCACATTTAGGGATGGGAAGCATTTGTATTAATTTATAAAAATCTCATCAATAACCATTCATAACTACACCTGGTTTAATTCTTTCATTAAAACTTGATAATTTGAAAAGTTCATTTTGATACTATTTGTTCAAAACACATTAACAGCAACTTTTAATGTTTCCTTAATTTGAAATCAGTTACTTAAAACAGCTGACATTCTATATTTTTTAGAATACTTTTTTTTGTTGCATTACATCAATAAACAGATGCCAATAACAGTTACTTTCAATTATTTCAAAATAAGATCGAGTTCAAACAAAACATAGAATATTTATGAGATCTATTTTAAGAAAACTACCATCTTTACTGTAGTATCATAGAAAACAGTTTCTGCACACTTCTGGAGGAAGTGGTAAGCTGAGAAACCACACAGACTGACCACACAACTTGAGAGGTTGGTGCTTGTCAGCATCCGTGAGTGTGTCCCCAACCCATCCTTCACTTCCTCCCACCTCAGGTCGGGAGACTTGTTGCAGGATGCTCTCCATCTTCTGCTGATAGCTGCTGTGCTTTGGGAAGAGGGTCATACAGGTGAGCTAGGTGGGCACAGCTGTGCTCTGGGGCACGATAAGGACCTGCTGGGATATTTACCCTTTATGTCTCTGTTACATTTCCATGAGTTATTCGTAATGTCTCTAAACCTGTTGGTAGAAAACATCGTGCTTGTTCAAAATTGCCTTTCTAGTGAAAGTGTAGTAGATACTCACATGGGACAGAAATTTGTAATGAAACTGCCCGCCGTATCTTTGTTTCCCATTTATTAAAAGTCATTAGACTCTAAATCCAAAGAGTCAGTGCAGGATTGAACAGCTGATTTCTACATTAATGCTTAAGGTCTGTGTCAGCATACTACACATGAATGTGGATCAGAAGGTTTTGGGGTTTTTTCTTAAAAGAAATAATTCAATGTATGTAATTTTTTCCTTCATGAGCCATCCATGCTAAAGAACATAAAAATGGGTTCATCTTGGTTCACATTTTAAGAAAAAACTATATTAGGGTAGAAACACTGTTGCTCAGTGAATGCTGTGTTCCCTGTGTTCACAGAAATAATCCTGCAATAAACACTGTTGTCCTGGAGGGCTTTTCTCTGATAAATACACAGACGTGAATATGCTAAGAAAACCAGCTGTCAGTAGAAGTTGTTTTGCTTAAATGGATCAGGCTCCATGCTTTGGGGACTGAAATGGTCGTTTTTTACTGGTCTGGGAGCTGTGCCAGAGGGTTCTTCGTGACTGAGGGTGGTATGCAGAGTTCGGTGACTGCGTTTAACCTTCTCATACAGGCAGGGGAGAATAACAAGAACCTGATCTGAACTCTTAGGCTTTGAATGTTCCTGTGTGTTTTTCACTGATGGAAGAAAAAATTGGAGAGAAAATAATTCATGTGTGTTTGCTTTAAGGTGTTTCCCATCTTTTAGCTGTGCTTTCTGCTGGGGGTTGGAGGAGTAAAGCCATAGCATATTTCCCATTTACTGCCAAGTACCACCTCTTGCTGTGTTTGAGGTACAGGGAAGCTGTGAAGGGCTTCACCTTTGAAGCTGGCATGTCATGCTGCCACCAGTAGAAGGCTGCTGTTTCGAAATTATTATGAATACACAGTCACTAAATGAATGGTTGTGCTTAGGCCTTTTTATGTGTCTGCTTTGTAGAAGTCAGAAGTAAGATCTTGAATTTGACGTACTAAAATGTGCTTATGCATCTGAGTTGATGATTTCAGTGGAATTGTTGGTAGTCATCCAGGGCAGTCCATGGCTTCTTCAAATCCCAGAACATCTTTGCAGACATGGGAAGCAGGAGGAATGACAGTTACTTTGCAGTGCTTCCTGTTCCATTAAGCCTTGTTTGGTCAGTGCCTGGCCAGTGCATCAGACGTATCTACTGCCTGCTGTGTGTGCCATACTCCCATCAGCCAAGTCTTCAGAAACTGTAGCCAGTCCCATAGCCTGATTGCCAATCTAGTTCTGCTTTGCAACTCTTCCTGCGTCCTAAAAATCGTCTGTTTTGCTGCTACCAACTTTTGATGGCCTGTTGACAGCTTCAGAAGGGATCAGCACAGACTGGGACTGGCAGTCAAAGCAGATTGACTTGTACTTCTATTCCAGGTGTTCAACTGTACTGATTGTTCTTTTTTTTTTTTTTCCCTCTGAAGCTGCTATAGAGCAATTAGTGAAAATAGTTGTAGGAGAGCTAGGATTATGTGTCCATCATCTAAATGGTGCTTTAATGCTGGATATGTTAATGCTGTCTTTAAATGGCTCAGTTAGTGAGATTTTTAAGTCAGTTAAGAGACTAAGCAATTAGACCTATTTGTCGAGGTATGAAACACTTGAGGCAGTTCAGTGGGACTGATTTTGTTGCTAGGTAATGAGGTACCAATTTCTCTGTATAGGAGATACGGGACAGTTTTTGGTCTGACATACCTTTTGTGTCAGTCCAGAGCTGTGTTGCCTCAAGTCTCAGAGCATAACTTAGAGCTGAGTATCGGGAAGGGTTTGTGTCTCCTGGAGGTTTTGTCAGGCTGTGAGTGTCAGCCTGTATGTATAAGGTTCTGTAATGTGATAGTGAAGAGAGTATTTTTACATGATACATCAAGCACTTTATCACCTAAAGTATTTTCTTGTATGGTTGAAATACACATACAGAAAAATTAATTAGTAAGAAATCACAAAAGAAAATGAAAACGTGATTCAACACAGCCCTCTTCAACTCCCTCTGCATACTTCTGACTAGGGTAGAATGGTCCACAGAAATTTCACAAGTTTTAAACACGTTTGATTCCTTTAGATCAAATCTCTCCATTAAGTTGTTGCATTTTTTCACTTGTGCCCATATAATTTATTTCAGGCTACCCTAATTAAACGTCCAATTCTGTATCATATTATTTGTCGTGTGCTATGAGTATGCCACCTTTCACTGTAATAGTCCATGTTTCAACACAGGCATTTCTAAGTATCATTATAAAGCTGTACTCTACAAAAATACCTTCCTCAGCAACTTTATTGTGATATCACTGCTTCTAGGAGTGTTTATCCACCTACAAAGACTGATAATGAAGGAAAAAGGGAACAAAGTAATTTTTTCTTAGGATGTCAGACATTATTATTCATAAAGGTGTTCTTGATTCTTTACTGTTGCCCATATGTTTAGACTTGTATCTTTGTACAGTGAGATTGTCAAAAGCACTTTTAATTAGTCAAAACTAATCCTGGCAACAGTATTGAAAATTGCTGTCATCTTCATTACTAGCTAGGTCAGTACTCAGTATTTTCAAAATCTTCCTCTCTATCTGCAATAGGGGTTATTTTTTAAATTATTTTCTTCGATTGTGTTTACTTTGATACTGAAATTCATTTCAGTTTTACAAAAAATCTTACTTTTCTTTTGATACATCCAGACATTTTTGTCGTTTCTACTGCCTCTGTTGTTCTTAGAGTTTGAAGGGTTGGAGGGCCATTCGGACATTCCTTGTGCGGTACTGAAGTGCCTTTCTGGGATATTTTCCTAAGACATTAGAGCACACAAAGCAGGTTTCATCTTCATTTCCTGAAATGTTTTTGTAGGGGAAAGAAAGCCCACTGAGCAGAACCAATCCGTGCTGGTACTGAACTGTGTCTGTCACAGGTGGCAGGATTTTTTTCGTACCAAAGAATTAATAGGAATATTTGG
>VZTI01001559.1:2024965-2119518 GCA_013397865.1 Struthidea cinerea | reverse complement strand
CGGGCGGTATGTAGGACCTTTTGTTCTAAAGAACTCTGGGCCAATGGTAGGGACAGTTTGAACTTCTTGAAATGTTTTCTGTAACATTGATTGGGCTGATGAAAGAAATTTGAAGCAGGTGTCACCTTTTTATTCTGTGGCGTTTGGTATGGCAGTAATAGAGCAAGCAGGAGGGTCTGGTAACTGGGGTTAAACATTAAGCTAAACAATTAGTGGCTAGGTATTTCTTCAAAATGCAATGGAAAAATCAGGTCCAGGTAAATCTATATGTAGGGGAATTTGGAGTTTGTCTAGTGCCAATTTATTTGTCCGTTCATCGATAAGGTACTGGTGTTAAATTCTGCTTTTTAAAAAAGCAGCAGTTAGATACAAAGTTGCTGGGAAATCACAATTGAAGCAGTAGTTTCTCTGTTGTTAAACAGACTTAATTGCAAGAACTGCCTCTTCGGAGTTAAATTGCTCTGGCAGAGGAAAAGTGCTTCAAAGTTACTGACAGCATCAAATTTTAAAATTACCTGACAAGCTTGAGGCTTCTGGTAATTTATCAGTAAATGTAATCATAGAGTCATTTAGGTTGAAAAATACCTTTAAGATCATCACGTTCAAATGTAAATTTAACACTGCCAAGTCCACCATGTCCCTAGGTACCACAACTACACATCTTTTAAATACCTCCAGGGTTGGTGACTCCACCACTTCTCTGGGAAGCCTGTTCCAGTGATTTGCAATCCTTTTGGTGAAGAAAATTTCCTTAATATCCAATCTAAGCCTCTTCTGGTGCAACTTGAGGCCATTTCCTCTTGTCCTATCACTTGTTATTTGCGAGAAGAGGCCAACTCCCACCTGGCTGCATCCTGCTTTCAGGTAGCTGGAGAGAGAGGTAAGGTCCCTGCTGAGCCTCCATCTCTCTAAGCTAAACTACTCCAGCTCCTTCAGCCTCTCCTCATAGGACTTGTGCTCCAGACCCTTCACCAGCTCCACTGCTCTTCTCTGGACACACTCCAGCACCTCAATGTTCTTCTTGTAGTGAGTGACCCAAAACTGGACACAGTACTTGAGGTGTAGCCTGACCAGTGCCGAGTACAGGGGTACAATCACTGCCCTGGTCCTTCTGGCCACGCTATTTCTGATATAAGCCAGAAGGTCATTGGCCTTCTTGGCCGCCTTGGCTCATGTTCAGCCACTGTTGACCAGCAGCCCCAAGTCCTTTTCCACTGGACAGCTTTTCAGATACAGTTCCCCAGATCTGTAGTGTTGCAAGGGCTTGTTGTTACACAAGTGCAGGACCTAGCACTTCACCTTATTGAACCTCATCCTGTTGGCCTCAGCCCATCTATCCAGTCTGTCCAGATCCCCCTGCAGACCCTTCCTGCCCTCCAGCAGACCAGCACTCCCACCCAACTTGGTGTCATCTGAAAACTCGCACAGGGGGCACTTGATCCCCTCGTCCAGATACATTAATAAAGTTTTTAAACGGGACTGGCTCCAACTCTGTGCCCTGAGGAACCCCACTAGTGACCAGCCACCAGCTGCATGTCACTCCATTCACCACCATTCTCTGGGCCCAGCCAAACAGCCAGTTTTTTACCTGGTGAAGAGTGCACCTGTCCAAGCCACAGGCTGCCAGCATCTCCAGGAGAGTTTGGTGGGAAATGGTGTCAGAGGCTTGTCAATGACGACATCCGCAACCTCCTCCTCATCCACTAAACAGGTCACCCTGTCACAGAAGCAGACCAAGTTGGTCAAGCAGGACCATTTTCATAAACCCATGCTGGTTGTGCCTGATCCCCTGATTGTCCTGCACGTGCCATGTGGTGACACTCAATCTGCTCCCTGACCTTCCCCAGCACAAGGCCTAACAGGCCTGTAGTTGCCCAGATCCTCTTTCTCATTGTTCTTATAGATGGTCGTTACACTTGCAGTCCAATCACCTGGCACCTCCTTGGTTAGCCAGGACTGCTGGCAAAGGATGGAAAGTGGCACGAGCAGGTCATGGAAGGCTTTTCTTTTAGATCACAGCTGAGATTTAGTTGTTCTACTGTATTCATTCTAACTGGGTATTAATTACCAAAACTGTCAAATAGTAGTTAAATGAGTTAATTAGAACCTTGGCAGCAAATGTAGTGGGTGTGGAAAGGCACATTTATTCAACAGTTACGAAAATTCAGATTTCCTAGAGTACACTTTGAACACACTTCTGTTGCTGCGTGGGTATTTTTCCCAGTTCTTGATGTAAATGCTAACCCACCACTACAGAACATGGTATCTTAACAAAGTACACTTTCTGGAAGTTGATTTTTGCATATTTGGGATATGTGGTTTGCTTTCTGAATATGGTGATTAAATCATTTATTTTCAGAGAACTTCATTCTTATTGTGATCTGCACATTAGTGTTCTATCTTCACTTTTCTATTTTCTTCACTTCACTTTTTCTATTTTATTATTTTAAACAACTAACAAAATTTCAGCTACTGTTTAATGCTTGCTTCCAGATGGCCACATTCAATTGGTACAAATCTCTGACCACTGGAAAGTGAAAAGTTAAGGATTTTCGTATATAACCCCTGGCAAGTGTGAAACACGGAATTAAGTTGTATGTGGAAGACCTCAGTTTTGATTGTCTCTGTTGTCTTCTCCCTCTGTCTCCCATCCCCCACTTTGGGGAGAGCTGGTAGTACCCTCTAGGAACCACATTCCTGTTACTGATGTTTCAGCAGGGAATGTGGTGGTACAGGGAGCACAAATTGACGAGTGTGGCAGAGGAACTGTCCTGATGGGCAGGAGGGAGACTAGAAGTGTAGGGGTCTTGGCCCCGCTGTTTGTGTGATAAAGGATTGTAGTGCATTCTTTAACATTACCAGAAGGGCTGGTTCCCCTGCCAACTTGCCTTTTTCCCATAAGCTTCTTGGCCCCACAGTAGTACTAGGTAACACCTCTCAGTTTCCTTTGCTTTCTGCCTCCCATCTTTCCTGCAAATAATCAGTGGCGTTTTAAGTTCGATGCCTTCTTGAAAGGAACATTAATACCTCCTTAATTATCCATTGTAGGAAGATGCCATTTTCCCAAAATAAATCATGGCTGATTTTTAAAATGCGACTGCAAAATTTCTGGGGGTTTCCTTTTCCCTAATTATTGTCAAGAATGTGATTCATTGTGTTGCTTATTTTATTTAAGGCATATGAGACAGTCACAGTGCGTCCCACTACTTAACTACTACAAGCTGCTTGGCTGATGTGAATGCTAGCTGAAACCCCAACTCCTTTCAGCAGTTGCACACTGGACCTACCTGGAGAAAATGTATAAAAGACCTTATCAAATGTGAGACTTTTTTGTTGAATAGTCTTTTCCTAGGTAACAGATTTCCCTTCAAGAATATTGAGAACTTCTTTCCTAGGAGCTTTACTCTAAAGAGTCTCCTTAACAAATCACAGGAATTTGTTGAATTTTGAACCTGCCACAGGCATCCTCTAACTATACTAAACTTCAGCTATGTTTAAGTGAAAGTGCAGATTATAGGCAACAAATCATGTGGCCATTGTGTTAATGAATGGGACTGTTTTTATGTATAGTTCGGAAAAACGTACCTGTGTGTCAGCAAAGAATATTACAGAATTTAAATGAGACATCTCATGTGTGATATATGCATGCAGTACGTGTCAAACATCCCACAGAGGAAGACAAGTTAAATTTGGCAAGAACTGAAAATTTAGATGATGAAAGTGTAGATTCTTTTAAGTTGGATTTAAAAACTAAATTCTTTGAGCTGGTTTCTGATCAGGGGCCACTAAAAATACATGGAGAGGAAACTTGAGCTGCTTAACAATTTCAGTGGACAAAACTCTGTTAGTACTGAAGTTGCAGACACCACAGTGCAGTGGAAAAACCTGTACAAATAGAGCGAAACAATTCTGCTTGCAGATATTTGCTGTTGAAGCCAATGAAAGGGCTGTGCTCTTCTGTGTGGTTTAGTGATGTCAAGCACTACTTGCTGGAGGCAGCTGCTCTACTGCAATGCTTTCCTGACCTTAAATAGCCTATATGCTGGGTAATGCAAGTGTTCAAATATAAATACAGGGCACGTAAGGACAGAGGGAGGCCAGAAAAGCCATCGAGGCCCCTTCCCTCCCCTGAATTAGTCAGTGTCTTCCTCAGTATTCTTCTCTTCTGGTATTTGTCCAAGATATTTACAAAACCGTTTAGACTAATTGTTCCCTTGTGTTGCCTCAGTACTGTTTATTCCATATGTTAAGTACTGCGTGCGAAGCAGTTCTGCTCTTCAGTGTGGTTGCTGCTTGCTTTCCTTTCCTTTTCCTTTCTTGGAGGTTGCCTTTGATATTAACCCAAACAGCTGTGCAACCTCTGTCTGTCCTGGGAGGTTGTGTGTGCCACAGCAGCAGCAGCAGCCCACTGCTCTTCCCTAGACCTCTCCAGGCAGGCAGGACTTTCTGGGACATTCTGTGGAGGTAGTTCCTTCAGGTCATGTTTTTGGTCGACTTCCCAGATTTTTTTTTTTTTTTCTTTTGCTCTGTAATGGGAAGATGGTTAGATGGCATGTATGTGTAATTACATAGTGATCCTCCCAATTTGTTCCATGGCTCAAACACTGTGTTTCTTTTGTAGCTGTAATGAATGTGTAACTTGCTTTCTACCTCCTCAAATCCTGTTGTTATCAATTGGTACTCTTGGTTTTGTTAATTTACCTATCACTTAGGTTTCTCATACTGCCTTCCATTGTTTTTTTACTTTTTTACATTCCATCTCTATTTTCTGGTTTCTCTTTTGGCTGTTTGTTTTCAGCTCTGCACACATCTCTGAAAATTTGTTTCATTTTCAAGAAGTGAGGCTCTGTTTTTTGTATGTCAGGTAGCAGTTTTTCCTGCAGTTGACATAGAAACTGCAAGGAGAATTGAATGATATATGTACATCCTGACAGAGCAAGTCTTATTGGAATTTTAAGCAACATTTAATCTACTAAAACCTAACAGCCCTTTTAATTGTCTGATACACAGAATCAGTGCATGTCCAGAACAATCAATTTAGTGTTGTCTATGATTTCAGTGCCTTTGTTGTTCTTTATTTTAAAGCATTTTAACATTAGTTTTTTTAAACACTGTTTATTTTACATTTCTTTTAACATTATTTCTCTTCACAATTAATTGTTTCCATTTATAAAAGGAGTGAAACCTTCAGGACTTTTATGCAACAGTGAAAGCAAAAACATTCTATTATATTTTATTTATCAAAGCCTGGATTATGTATAATTGAACAAAATTTTTTCCCCTCTGTGATAGTATTCTATTTAGACTACATGTCTCAGTATTAAAAAGATGATATTTCTCAATACTGTGAATTTCTTTACTTTCTTTTCATAGTATTGCATTAAAATTTTGGAGGTCACATCAATTCATAAAATATATCAAATTCCTTAACCCAGGATAGCTGGAGTGGTTTTGTAGAAAATTCTTTTGCAGCAAGTAAGTGGTAGTTCTCACATCAGAGTCGTAGAGCTCTTTGTTGGAGAGGAGCTCTGAATTATCTAGGCCAGCTTCCTGCTTGGCATGGGACTACCACCAGCACTAGCTCAGCTTTTGTGCTGCAGAGTCTTTGTCGGTGTCTTGAACACTTCTCAGTGGAGATCCTACAGGGTCCCTGAGGAACCAGTCTAGAGCTCTGCCACCCTCCTTAGGTAGGGGAGGACCTCTTCTGAAAGTCCAGTCTGAGAATCCCAAGGCCTCAGTTGTCCTTGGGACGTCAGTGTCCCTTCAGACTGAAGCTGTGCAGTTGGTTGTAGCAGTATTACACAATGTCATTAGCAATATGCCATGTATTGTGGTAGTGAGGAAGCAAAGGCTTTTTTAGTTAGTCTCATCATGCTTCTCCAGCAGCATGGAAGGGTGAGTTCTTAAGGACATACTGCTGTCTAGTATTTACTCTGGCTCAAGGTCGTGATGAGCTGGTAGAAAGTTAAATTAAGTTCCTATTTAACTGCTGTCACAGTGAAGGGATAGCATGAGGAACAAGGGCATGAGTTTGCTGCATTCTGACAACTATCACTAATGCATGGTCCTTTTGGACTAGCTGGTACATGACATCAGTTAGAGCAGAGCATGGGATCAAATGCTAAAGAATTTGGGTCAGTGTTATGGGTGGTGTTATGCCTTGCAACAGCACCAAGGCACATAATACTGGGAAATCTCTTTTACTTTATTTTTTTGGCTCTGTGTACTGAAAGCTTCGAGTTGCCTTTTCAATACACAGATGCTAATTTGTATTTTCCTTTCTTAATTTCATATACTATAGCAGAATTAAAAAAAGTAAATAAATACCCTGAAATAGAACACTAGTCACTAGCAGTGAATGATCCTGGCAATGCAACTGGCATTGCTGAGTATGTTCCACATACAACTGAGTACACTTAAAATGTTAGAAAGAGGATAGAATTTATCCTGATTTTGTTTGTTATACTAATGCTAGGAAAGTCTAGCATTCTATTTTTGTTCATCCACCGATCTGTTCAGCATATTTTGTTTAATAGTTTAATGGTAGAGCCTATATGCAACCACCCATGTTACATCAGACTCTGCAACTGGAATGCTGTTTACTTTTCACCAAGGCAACTCCCTGTTTTTGTTAATTAATATCTAACAAGGTCCAACAGCTGACTCCCTTTAAAGTCAAGAATGTAGGGGTGTAGAGGGTTTATAAGCACGCTGTGCTAGCAGCAGTGTCTTTTGTACAAGTGACCTGTTAAAGGACATGGTTTGGGGTGGCTTTTTTCATTTTTATATATGTGTATATCCTTTTATTCTTCCACAGTTATCTTGGACAGGTTATGTTTGTACTGCACGTGCATAGCCCTTTAATATGTGGTTCCATAAAGTTCTTTTCTTAAGCCACGGAAGGAAACTGAGAAGATTTGTGGGAAAGTCTTCTGCACCACTCTCTCACCATTCTTTTGGGGACTAAAGGAGAACTCAAGTTTCTGAGGTGGTCAAATTGACAATGGTGGTTCATGTCTAAAATGCTTTTTATTTTTTTATTTTTGACAACAAGCCATCCCTCGAATGTCTCAATTACCACAGTACCAGAAAGGATTTTTTGTTAAATGTTTAGGAGTTTTATCCAGGCTTGATTTGAAATTACGCAAGGAATACAGTATACACCATTTCCTTAGTGCTCTTCCACTGATAAAATGTTTTACTGTTTTTGCAAACTTTAATTTGTTTATCTTCTTGGTACCCTTCTGGGATAAGATAGTACTAAATATTGTCAGGATGTGTGAATGTATCCATGTGTATCAGAAAGACTTCCCGACTGGGAAACTAGAAGCAAATAGAGACTCCCTTTGATAATCTCAGTCTGTACCAGATAAACGTTGCAAGGCTTAGAAATGTCTTCTTTCTTTCATAGTCAATTTTTTTATGCAAAATGTCTTCTCAGTTACCCTTCTCAATCACTGCCCTGCCTTAACTGCCTAGGCTGTCTTGAGGCTATCCACACTTAGATGCACTGATACAGATTCCTCTGGCATTGACACTGGTGTCATTTGTGCTGTGTCCTCTAAAGAAATGGAAATAACAGAATTTGGTATGTGCAGAAGTACATTTTTTTCCACCATGAAAAAAATGTTTTTAATAATTTGGTATGTTTTTGAGCTTCAACCTCACCAGTGTATCTCAGTAACCTAGTCATAAATAAATAATGCAGTTGGCAAGCTGATTAAAATTTTATCTTCAGCCAAGCAGAAAAGACCTTTTAATTTAATTCAGTCCTTAAAACCTGTAAAAATACTGGGTTCTATTTTAAGAACAAGTAGTAGGTAAATAATGTTCCACCCAAAATCTGCCAACTACTGATTGTGTTTGTGTTCTCATTTTTTTTTCATAAGTTCTTTTGTTGTAGGAGGACATCTTGGCAGAGCTTCACATATGTGGTGAAGTGCTTGCTGAGCCACAAGCAAATAATACTGTACAGTTAAGCATTTCTTCCTGCATCACCAATTTCTATTCTCTTGGGCAACAGGAGTTCAAATCTGGGCAAAGATGACAGGCATAGACCTGTCTGATTGGATTAATAACACAGAAACTGTTGTTAGCCACCATAGTAATATTTTACAGTTGATCTTGTCGTAAGCTTCTCAACCCAGATTTTGATTTTGTTATACCAGTAAATAGATAGGTGGATAACTCTTCAGTCCTAAAGGACAAAAGGAGAATTTGTTTCCCACTTTCAGGTTTGGCAGATCCAAATTCTGCTAATGGAGGTGAAAAAGGGTATGTGGAAACCTGAAGGGCAATGATGATTCAGAGATGACTTCCAGTATATTGACTGAAGGGGATTTCTTTTTAAATGCTGTATCATTTTTGCTTGTGTGGCATTTTTAGGCTAAGTGCCTTTGTTTGGAAATGAGAAATAATTAGTTTGAGGAAGTGTAAGTTTTCCAGTCAGTGTGTTCACTCACACCTGGCATGGAGGTGCAAGTAGAATTAGTTTGCTTATCACTTGGATATTATAATAAAAAGTTTTTTGGAAAAATTTATTTAATCATAAAATCAGTGCTCTACAGGAAAGGTCATGAGTTTTGTTATGTGTTGCTAGGGGGAATGACTTCAAATTGTTCCTTTATCATAACTTCTCAAGAAGCTCAAGTAGTGTATACTGGGTAATAGAATCTATTTTTTGGATTGTACCATGAAATTGAATGCATGTGAAAAATCTATTTGCAACTTAAAATTTGCTTTTCTGTGCATTTGTAGTTGTTTTGAAGTGACGAAAATAGCCACGATTTGGGAAGGTAAAGCTATGTTACAGGAACTCATAGGGAGCTTTTGGGAAAGTATTTCTGAAATTCAGGTGATGATGTTCAAGGAGTTTTGAACTCACTTTACAGTGAGGGTATAGAACAGGTTGCCCAGAGGAGTTCTGGATGCCTCATCCCTGGAAGTGTTCAAGGCCAGGTTGGATGGGGCTCTGAGCGACTTGGTCTACTAGGGGGTGTCCCTGGGTGTCCACGGCAGGGGGCTGGAACTGGGTGATCTTTAAAGTCCCTTCCAGCCCAGTCTATGATCCTGTGACATGCCTTATTGGTCATTTCTTACACTTGTAACATGGCATAAATTCAACTTCAGTTCTCCTCAGAATGCTGCAGTAGGCCACGTTCAGCTTATAATTTTGTATGTGCAATGTGAAACCTAAATCCGTAGGAAGGAAAAAGACAAATATCTTTTGGAAATTAATTTGGTCCTTTGAAGTTACTGCAGTGTCTGGGCAGTCTCGATGTGGTACCTGCTTAGGAGACGTGCACCTTGATTAGGATACCAGTCACAATGACACAGAGTCACAGCTGTGGCTATTTAAAACTTGTTACTTGTTTGTGTTGAAAATGTGCAAATGATCGGTTTGAATTAACTGTTGGAGAAGAAATATCTGTTTCATTTGTCTAGTTTTGGTACCATCTGAAAAAAGGAAAACAGTATACAAAGTAACACAAGGAGGGGAAGTTTTGGGGTTTAGGGCGCTTTTTTAACAAAACTAAGTAAAGTTACAAATTTTAAAAAACCAAACCATAAACTATGTCTTGTTCTTCTAACTAATAGAAACACTTTTTTGAAGTATAGTTCTTTTTTTCCCCAACTAGGAGCTTTTGCTCTTTTATTCTCCAGGTTTTACTACTTTTGGAGTTGTCCGTGTTTCATCTCCCCTTTAATGTGTATTTACATTGAAGGAAAGATGAACATACCAGGTCCTGAAGATCATTCAATAGAATTGAGTAGTTCTGGGGATTTCCTGGTAGACAGATAGTAGAGTGCTGGGTTTTCAAGGCAAAGTATGAAATCTTAAATGAAAAGAATTTTTGTATCTTTGGGATTATGAAACATCTACCCTGAGACTTGATAAATAATAGTTTATAGACAGCTGTTCTCCAGGCTCCCCTTGCTTTTACATGTACTGCATGTTTATTTCTTCTTGCAAAGTTAGAAAAATCAGACCATGGACATAAGTTCCAACCTTTCCCAGCATTTGATTGGAAGAGCTACAGTTAGTTACTTTTAGTCCTGGCCAGGTTTGCATCAGTGTTGTTCAGGTTCTGAGCTAATTAGATACTGAATAAGTACATGGTCCCTTGAAGGCTAGATAGCCTTTTCCAAGTACTGACCACAGCTTTAGACAGGTCACTTTCCAAAGTAGGTCTCCAAAGAGAAAGCAATTTGGAGCAGGTGTTACACAAGCCATAGGAATGTAAGTTTGACATGTAAAGACCTGGGTGTCTTTCTTTTTTCCCAGCTAATACATGGATTTTGAAGTCACTTACTTAGACAATAAATTTGTGCATTTCAGATGCTATTTTTCATGTATTGTCAAGTCAAAAGATGAAAATTAGATGTTTCCCGAAGAATTTTGTCTTTCATGCTCTGAAATTACGTATGATGCCAATCATATTAGAAACTTATGGATGTGCTAAATCAGTTGGTAACAGTTGTGTGTCACAGGTTTGGCAGTCTTGAAGAATAAAAAGTGGTGAGTTAGTTACAAGGAACAATCTGGATATTAGTATGCAGTACTTGAAAAGTTTGTGATGTTTATAACCATGACCTCCAGCCTCTTCAGTAATACTATTGCAACTGCTAATTTCTAACAAAAAGCTACTCTCAGGTAGTCAGGTCAGTCAGAGCAGAGATGCAAATCATTTCTATTTCCTTTATGTTTGAGAAGTGTGTTTTTGTGTAGCTCAGGTGCTAAAAACAAGCAACACAGTTTTTCAGGAAATCTGCCTCTCATAAAGGAATGAGATGGTTCCATTCTTCTTGACCACTTCTACCTTTCAGCAAAGGATTTCAATGTAATTACAAATCTGAAGTGTCTCAGATGGTGACACCCCCCCTCCCCTTGCCTCTAACTTACACAATTCTCGAATAGTACCCACCTTCAGATCTTTCTTCAGTGTAAACATGAAGTGTCTTCTTTTTTTCCCTTTGGTATTCTTTTTTTTCCTGATCTTGTTTGTGCTTAAAAGTACAACCTGTATTCTTTCACAGTAGGAAGTTTCTGGTAACTTACTGCAGGGACACTGGCAGTGCCTTGGCAGCAAGGTAGCATCAGTTCAATAACCTTTTACAGTGATCAGGGGTGACAAGAAGTTAGTAAGAGAGAGAGGGCTGGGGAATCTGTTAATGACTGATTTTTATCTGGTTTGGATGTAGCAAAGAAATTGAGTGATAGTTTGGAAGTGGGTTGGCTGTCTTTTAATTCCTCATCAACAGACCTTTGGATTGATAATCTCTTCTGTACTATAATTCTGACAAGTCTTGTTTGAATTCCCAGTGAAATAGCCAAAGACTAATTTGATCATAGCTACTGAATTTACTTCCCATACTTAGGCAGACTTCCTGTGGGCTTTTATCTTAAGTTTGGAGGGCTCACGTGAGATTATTTTGTTGTTGCTGTCCTATGGAATGCTGTTTCATGGACTGTGGATTTCAGCACCGAGGTGTGCTAATTTGCAAGAATGAAGTAAATTGAACTATCTAGTTATACTTGATAATACTTTTACCTCACTTCCCTTTAGTAGAATGACCTCAAGTATCGACTTTGCATTATAACTCTCCCAAACAGCAAGCAAAGGAGAAGAATGTTGCATCAAGTACAGTGTTTGTAGTTGTCTTCCCTTTCTCTCCCCAAGCTTGTAAAAAAAAGGTTAAACAGAGGTAGCTATATCTCAGCACCCACATCTCTGCTCTATACTGCAGTGGCTCGGAAACAAAGAGCACACAAATAAAATCAAGCAGCAGCATTAGCTAATTACAAAATTTGTTCAGTAACAAAGGTAAGAGGCCTTTAATCGAAACTCCAGCACTGCCTGTAAGTGGATCTTCACTAGTGCGTGAGTGCATCCCTAAATCACAGCCATATTTGGGGGATGGGATTTGCTTGTGTGGTGGTGCATCCCCCCGCCACTGTCCTCCTCCCTTGGCATCTTGGAGCTGGCCATACCTGTACGCAGGAATATCACTGTGTGCAGCAATTCACTGGTGGTGTCTTTAGGCTAATTGTGTCCTTACTTGACTCCACCTACTCTGAGAAGTTTGACATACCCTGTTTCCCAAAGTAAATAGCATTTGGGGTTTGGTTGTTTTGTTCGTACTGTTTCATCCCCACAGAGGAATGAATAGAGCCATTTTGTAATCTTGATTCTCAGTTTACTTCCTTCAGTCTTCTCTTAAACCTCATCACAGTAAGTGTTAGTGTTTCAAGTCCTCTTTCAAGCACATGCCATCCAAATCGGGGTGGTATGTGAAATGTCATGTTAGGCAACTGTTGATATTGTCAGAGGGATTGTATGTTAAGCTGGGGTGGGGAAGGTAGCACAGTGTGTTTTGCAGAGCTGTGCATTTTTAAAATCACCGTGATCCCTGGCATATCACTTGTACTTGCAGAAGAGGGCAGGGTCCTTCATCTTCAGATGGGGTGCTTTTCCAGATGTTCCACCCAACCTGAGTTCATGTCAGGCAAGTCAGGTCATTGCTGCAGATCTATTGAAGTTCTCAAAAGACGATCTTTATTTATTTAAATGTTTCATTTGTTTCATTAAATCTGAACCTCTTTGATGGTATACCGTATTTTGCTGATCACAAAATTAGTTACTTTAAAACCTTCTCTGGGGGGAAAAGAAAATGTAACCATTCTAAAGCTGTGCCTTTTTTGCCCCATTACTTCAGGTTACACTAACAACTACTTTTACTGCAGTTTTAAGCAAACACCATCATTTAAATGATTAGTATCTATTTTAATCACATAATACTGTGACAATCCTTTTAATTTTTTTATGTAAATAGAGAGATACATGTTTGTGATTAAAATTTTGCACTGTAAATTGCCTTGCAGTATCACTTAAATATGCCACCCCACTAGAAAATCACATGCAGGTGCAATATGATAACACAGTTCATAGAAACAGGGCTAGCACATACGATATTTTGCCCTAAGAATTCTCCAGCCCTAAGCCATTGGTGGCTGAGGAAATCTGATTGATGTGTAATCCTGAATGAATTTTTCTTTCATGTACTTGTCCAGCCTACCCTTTGCATACATATTGCAACAGAGAATTTCATAGCTCCACTACATCTTGCGTTAAGATGTACCTCCTTTTAGTTTTGAAACTAGCTCTTCCTGTTAGCTGGGTGTAATGCTGGCCACTACATTTGTATTGGAAGAGACAGTGACTAGTCAGTGCTTATTCACATTTTCAACATCACTCGTCATGTTATGGTAATCAGTCTCCTGTCCTCATTTTCTGGCTTACAGACTGAGTTGTGCTGCAGACGACTTTCTACTTCTTTCCTCATAATCCCATACTTCTTTTTGGTTTGGCTTTCTATTTTGTGCTGAGTTGACATTTCAACTGAACTTCGGTCATAACCCTGAGAGCAGCTGAATGTTCAGCTTGGTGTCCATTTTATATTTTTAGTTAGGGTTGTTTTTTTCTGCCTGTATCACTTCATACTCATCTGTGTCAAATCTCCTCTTTCGTACTGTCATCCAGTTCCTCTGCTTCAAAGCCCTTTCATTACTCTTCCTGGTTGGAGCTTGTTTTGGCTACCCTCAATAAGCTGTCATCCCTGAACTGCCACCTGGCAGCTCACCTGTTTGTCAGGTCATTTACGAACATTTTAAACAACACAAGTCACTACTGAACCCTCCTGCTGACTTGACCCCACTGTTAGAGCTAATTATTTACTTAGGCTTCTTAGTGACTCTTTCTAAGAGCTGCCATAGATGTGGGAGACAGGGCTACCCCTAACTGCAAAGGAATCAGTACAGCTTTTACACAGTGCCTGTACACACATACATGCTGGGAGGGAGGTTCTGAAATGAACCCAATTGCCTAAAACTTAGGGAAGCCCTCACAGGAAAAAGCTTTATCTTTCATCATATCTTTGTAATTTCCATGGCCACCTCCTTTGACTTTGTTTTATCTGAGTGAAAAACCTTAGTTTTGCTCTGCTTAAAACCAGTGGTGGTGATTCTGCAGGTACAGGTGGCTCGAGCTACTGTTTGCTAATGTTAAATGGCCACTGAGTTGTGATGTCCATCATCAGTACAACAGAGAGCACAGTGCTTGAGATGACCTTCACTGACTCCAGCAAGGGATGATCAGGCTTTGAGCAGCCTTATGAGAAAATAAAGGAAAGTTTAAAAAAGAGTAAGTAGAACTATGTTCAGGAGTATCCTGTGCACTCACCAAATGAAAACAGTTTAAACTGCAGTGACTTGTGCTGGAGGGCTTTTGTCCTGCAAGAGCTAACTACCCTTGCGTAACAGGCAATTGTTTTACAGTAAATCAGTAGCAAATCAAATGGTGAGTAGCTTTTGCTAGAAAATTTTGCTGAACAAAACTCCCTGAGAGCAGGTTCCTGGTTGATTCCCCCCCCCCTTTTCAACATATAAGAACAGTAAAATCTGCTCAGAGTTTTCTGAAAAGTCAAGTGGTGGAAAAAACACAGGCAACAAGAACAAGTACCAATAGGTCTTTCTTGGTACGATGTTTTTTAAATGGCATTGGGGTTGGATAGTAGAAGAACTGGTTTCTGGCATTACTGGATCTTTCCTGACACATGCATTTTGCATTAGATTTTAAAATTCTAACTGGAGGAGATGGGCATAGTACAAAAATATTTTCTAACCTAAGAAGGGGTGGTAAAGCTTCCATATTTTCTGCTGTACCCAGTGAATATAGGCAAGTTTCCATCACCTTCTGGTATTTTGACAATTATTTTCCTTGTGTTGATTCATTCACCTTCTTTTCCTACCCACTAAGCAAGATTAAGCTTACTGTGAAACTACCAGAAACTCTAGAGCCTTTTCTCGAATACAAATTCCCAGCTTAAAAAAAAAAAAAAGTATAGTCCAACTGGCTGATGGAATCTTTTAAATTTTACACTGTGGGTAATGCCCAAGAAGAGAGCATAAGTACACATGTCCAAAACTATAAAGATTAGTAGATTCCTGCTCTGGACCTTTGAGGAAAAAAAAAGGTCATATCTCTAAACTTAGACTAAAAGGCCTTTGTCAGATGTTTTCAGTGGTATTAAGCAACTCCTGCTTTCCAGTAAAGCTGGAAGCTGGGAGAGCGAACAACCTTTGAAATTTGCTGCAATTGGAAATTGCCTCATGTTTTCCATTATAAATATTTTTCTTTTGTTTCTTGTATTTAAAAAATATTCAGTTGCGGGCTGAGGTTTTCCATATGAGATAGCTGTTTCAAATGAGTCCTCTTTTGAAGCTTCCTTAGGACTAATGTATTAGTTTCCACCCCTCAAGAGGCATCAATATTTTTTTCTGTGACAGTGTCAAGTTGTACCTTCCTTCGGCACCTCAGGTTTGCAGAACTTTATATGAACTTACTCTTTTGAGTATGCACCTGTGTGCACTAATGGTAAAGAAAGTAGATTGCTGGTATTATATTGGCACTCCTGGGATTGTGGTTAAGAAGGCATTTGTAGAAGCTCTCAGAACAGTGGTTTTGACAAATGATTTACCTAATGGGATGAAGTTTCCTATGCTTGTTATTATTCAGGAAGTGTCTGAGGAAAAATTGTTCCTCTCTCTGAATGGCATGTGCTACGTGAGTTTAATCAGTTGATTTTCAGTTTTTTATTTAAGCTTTCAGGTTAATCAGTGGGGTTGGTTTGGGGGTGGGTTTCTTGGAATTGCTGTCATTTTCTGCATAGGCAGAGCTTAAGGTCTTGGCTCCGTTCCTGCTGGTTACCTCTGCCAAGGACTTCAGTTCCTCCCTAGATATGTTGTTTGGTGGGAAATTTGGGTTATTTTTTAATCTGGCTTCCTAAGAAAATTGATTTTGTTTGCTACAAAATTAATATTATCATGTTTTCTGTACATACAGACATACAGGTATCTGTCATTTTTGTCCAACTAACTCTTTTGAGCCTGCTGGTCAATTAAAAAAAAGTGACAGAAAAATAGAAGTCTTGAAAATAGGAAATTCCCATAGTTTCATTAATATAATCACTAAGAAGAGGCAGATACTGTTACTGCCACCTGAAGGAAGGGCTGAAGCCCCTCTGTATTCAGTGCAGAATACAGTGCTGAAGCTCACTGTATTCAGTGACCAGAGAGTCAATATGGGAGACATAAATTACAAGTATTATAATCTTAGGAAGTGCTTCAATCAGAATTCATGCCTTATTAAACATCAGGGGAAAAAAGCCTCTCTTCAGTCAAGATTCCTCTCCTGAATTCATTCTCTGATGTCTTGCAAGGCATGAACAGCATTTGAAGCTTTTCATTTGGCAAAGGCATTTAGGACATCTTTCCAGTGTGGTTCCTCTGATGTTTATAAGGACTGAACTCATGCCGTGCTGTGGCTTTAACACAGCCCGTGTAAAAAGTCAGTCTGATGCGTTGTACAAGTCCATTGGAAACCAGACTTTGTTACTGGCTACTCGTGAACTTCCTTCTTATTTGTCCTGTGAATAGTCTTGATTCATGCAAATACAGATAGGTAAACATTGACTGGCAGGTAGTCAGGAGTAAAAGAAATACAGAGATTACATCCATGGAATATTATAGCTGATGTTTACATACGTAAAACTCATAAAGAAGTAATTCATCAACCTTTATTAGGTCATGTCCTTATATTGGTATGACACTAGCACTGGTAACGTTGTGTTGTTATAGCACATGTGCGGAAGAGGATCAAATTACTGTAGATGCGTGAACCAGAACTTTGAAGTTGTGATTCTTATGGGAGTTTGGGGAAAAAAAGTGTTGATTTAATATTACACATTTTGTATATGAACTTACATTTGAGGTGCAGGTGGTTATAGGGGTAAAAAGGCAGTATCTCATTTTATCGAGGAGACATTCAGATAAGGATTTAAGTGTCCAAGGTTGTAGTAACTGAAATAAATAAATAAATAGTGTATTGTATCCAGGATATACAAATGCCAAGTTTGAACCAGAAAACAAGAAAAAGGATAAAATAAGAGAAGTTCTTGCATTGGCTGTCCTTTGTGAAGTCAGAATTAGATTTATATTATTAAAGACTCTCATCATACTATTGCTCTCTTTTTAGCTTGAGAACAATACATTCGATACAGTAGATCCAAATCATATGGTTCTAAGTACATTGTTGTTTTAAACCAAGGTGGATAAGAATTTACCTCAGTAAAAGAGGATCAAATCTCATTCTCTCATTTGCTTCAAAACAGCTGATTTTTTTAAAACCCTATGCCTGATTCTTAATCTGAAGTGAAATTGGGCATTTATAGTATCCTGGCATTGCATCATCACCCTGAGCTCTTAGTGAAAGGTAAAAAATCTGAAAGTGTGAGATGATTGCTTTGCTGTCAGTGTATCCCCTGCGATTTTTAAAGAAATTAAAAATGACCAGTATCCAAAGAAACACTAACTATAGTACTAGTTACTAAAGGAAAAGCCTTCAGTCATTTGCAAGAAGGAAGCCAAATGAACACAGGCTATATACAGGAAAGTTTAGATTTAAATTCATAACTGTATTTTTTTGGTTTTGTAGGGTCAGGTTATTTTCTTTTTACTCCAGCTTCAGCAGACTTAAAATCTTCATAAGCTAGCACATTCATTATAATTCACTTTAAAACATCCAATGATGGCCTGTATGTTGAAGACAGGAAATAGTAGAAAAAGCAAAAAGCATATGATTTCTGAGAGCTTCTGTCTTCATAACAAAATAATAACCTAAGCATGCAGAAACCCCAAATCAGCTATTTTTGCCCCAGGTAAACTAGAATTCTAAAATACTATTTATAGATTTAAATAATATAGAAGGTTTCATTTTTTCCATTCTTTAGTCTATTCAAAAATAACTTTTCATGAGTGACAGATCTTCAAAATAAAAAAAGGCTTGTGAAGTTGTTTCGGTCTGAAATCATGCACTTCTGTGGTTATAGATCGATAGCATAGACAGTGTGCAACATCTTCTTTAAATTTTGTAAAATGAGAAAACAGTTAGCCTGCCTGAGTAGCTAGCATCCAAGGGATTTTATTGACACTGTGATGTTATTAGTTGATGGAAGGCAGAACTTCGGATAAACTGAAATGACCCAATAGTAAACTTCGCCTTGAAAGATGCTGAGGACCTGCTTGAGAAATTCTGGTCATTCTCAGCTTCTGAAGTTGTTGCGAGTTCTGCTCAGCTTTTGTTAGCATACAGTAGTATTCATTCCCTGACATAAATTGTATCAGGGATATTAATGTATATTAATGTATTTGAAGCAATCTGTAGAAGCACTATACACAAATTGTATTATGTGTTCTTTAAACACTTAGCATTTTTAGGGTAAAAGATATTTTAACAAGACACGTAGTACTGCTTCAATGCTTTTATTTTTGGTAATTGTCTGTTCTTTTTTACATATCTGTATGACTCAAGAGCCTTAATATAATTTCCAAAAAGAGAAGACTTTATTTAGGAAGCAGTTCTCGGTGTAGAATCCTAATATTTCAGTCTTACTAAAAGACAGACCAGAAATTATTTAAAAGCTGACAATCTTTCTGAAAATGTCATTCTTCAGCTAAAGAGGCTGGTTTATCAAAGGATACCATATTTATTTGTAAATACATTTACTTGCAGATGCCATTTAGGCCATCCCATTATCTTACTGCTCAGTATCTTAAACGTTAAGTAATATTAAACAAATCCTTAAAAGGTGATAAGGTATGCTAATGTAAAGGTGGAATTTTTGTCTTTCAGTGGCCATGTAAGTATTTGCAGCTTCTGAGGGAAAGAGAGACAGCTTTAAAGAAGGTTTAGGGGATGGAAGTGTCTGTGTTTGACTCAGGGCCTGGCTGATGCCTGGATGTGCCCTATGCATGTTCATTATCTCTTCTGGGAAAAGCAGAGTCTTTGTGAAAAGGATTTTTGCTCCAGTCTTTGCCTTGCAGCACATGCTATAATGAATGTGCTCCATGACCAAAATCCAGGCATCAGTGTAAACAAAATGCTGTGAATATCTGTATTCACCTTCTGACCAACTTAAACACTGCTGTACGTTACAAATTAGGAGATTTCCAGTTTCTTGTGTATGTATGGGGTCCCTGCTTCAATTTTTTCAGTTTTAAACCTGTGGGTTTATTTTCTACCCTTTCTGTTTTAAAAATAGATCTGTGTCTGCCTTGTTACAGAGGGAACCTTTGTTACTTCTAGTGTAAGACCGGAGTTTCAAAGTACCCATGTTTTCTTCTGAGAATTTTTCTGTCTTTCCGCCTACCAAAGGCTGCGCTTGTGCAATGTGATCCATAGCTCTGCTTCCCTCTGGTTTGAAGAGAATGTGTTAAGATGAATTTTGAATTATTTGTGTTCATAGGAACAAAACAGACTTACACAAATTCCTGTGGTAAAGACTCTGAAAGGGGCTGTAAAAGCTGTCTGAGCAGATTGATATCACCTTGTTAAATGAGTAAGGGTTTAACATGGTTCTTATTAGCTTGTCAAGCCACAGTGGCTGTGTTTACATGAAAAACTGATGTTCTCTTGCCTTGTGTCCACATGTGTATTTGGCTTACATAAAACCAGAGTGCACTCGGCCTCTTGGAGCATTTAGCAGGAGCACCAGACCAGACTTGTAGCATTCCACATCATTTGTGAACGTAAGATAAAGCCAATTTCAAGATCTGAGCAAGAATGCCCTTTAATCATGCTGCATACACATGGAAATCAGTGTCAGAAGCCAGATGTATGAAACAAAAACATTTTTCTCCTTTAACTTTCTGTCTCCCTCAGGCATTCTTATCAATGACCCAAATGCTCAGCTTCATATCCAGAAGTTTTCCAGCATGTTGCTCTCATTTCGTTTTTGAAATTTTTCTGCAAGTTTTCTTGCCCTCTCAGTATGTATTTCTTGTTCTTCATGTGAGCTAATTAAATGTGATGCTGATGATGTAGAGGACAGGATGTTTCACACAAAATGTTTCTCCAGATAGATGAGATTCACAAATGAGGATTACTGTCTGGCCTAAGGAGAATGGAAAAAAATTACACGAGAGAAATTTACAACACAGCAGTGTTTTAGCACAGAGGCAAAAAATAAATGCTCTACAAAATGACTATGTCACTGGAAGTGTTAGGCATTAAGCAACATAGGAAAAGATTAACAAGAAGAGATAATTACTGTAATTTGGCAAGTAGATTAGGGAACATAAATAAAATAAGGAACAATATGAGCAAGTGCAATCACAAAACATAAAAGGCTGCAAGTTATAGGAAATGACTGTTGTTCTTCAGAAAAAGGCAAGAACAGTAGGCAGGGAAGGCAATAGAGTCATGCAGGTTTTGAGAGTCAGTTTCCTGCTTTGTGATAGATACTGCTGGTTAGCTGGGTTTAGTATAAGTACTGGAAAATTACCTGCCACATGAACAGTCACAATATAGTAAGCTGGATGTTATTGAATGCATGCTGGAATAGTGATCAGAAATTACAGATAGATAGGGCATATGTTTGTACATGTAACTGATACAGTCTTAGAGCAGTTATTAATTTTATTTTATCCACTTCATTGATGGATAATAAGAGAAGATGTACATGGATTTGTGATAAATATTCTCTTCAGTTGAATTGTTTGGGAGATCTTCATCACTTAAGCAGAGTGGATTATAAAGCAGTAGATCAGTATCTTAAATGCTGTCAAGCACTGTGTAACATACCACCCAGGCTTCAGTGCAGAGAGGAATTTGCAGGGATCCATACAATAAATAAATCCTAGGTTCTTTTTTTAATTTATTAGGTGCTGTTGTTTCAGAGGAGAATACTAATACTGCTCACAGCATACCAGCACTCCAGTATTCTCTTTCTTTTTCTTCGTTATGCAAAGTTTATAATTCCTAGCTCCCGTCCTCATGCTATGCCATTTTTAGTTCCTTTGACACAGCTCTTCCAAGTCATTACATTTTTCCCTTGAAGTAGAAGAGCCAATGCCCAGTATTATTTTACTTGCTATTTAGAAGCCCCTTAATATATTCACAGTTTAGGTGGTTATAAATATATCAGCAAAACAGGTAATGCCATTAAAATTACCTTTCTGAAGAACAGGAATTTGAAAAATAAATTTTGTATAACAGGTTCAACTTTCCTCCTTCACCGTTCATGACAAGGAGAAATGGGGATAGTGCATAATTTTAAACAAATTCCTGGGTTTGTGTTGGCATCTCAAACCAGTGCAGGATGGAAAAGTTTTACAATTCAGTTACAGTTGACTTTTTCTTCAGCCAAAGTCTTGTTTTGTCATAGTTGTGACAAGTCTCCAGCCCCTTTCACATTTGCTTTTCTTTCTGAGATCCATGCAGAAGGAAATTGAAGGAGGTTAGGCTACACGATCTTTCTCTTGGCATCTTAATTAATTTCTTTAATCTTCATTTATACAGTTTTCAACTTCTGTGGAAATGAAAACAAAACAGGACTGCACAGTGCTCTCTTTATTTACTTATCTGCCCATGTTGCTTATCTTATCTACCTTTTCAGTTCAGTGATGTTTGCTGCTGCTCTATTTGTCTGGGTTTCTTTCTTACAACTTTTCCTGGTTGTTTGGGAGTTTCATTTGCTGTTATTTCCTTATTGCATCAAATCCTCTGTGAAAATCTTCTCTGACATTTCTTTACTTCTCACTCAGGTTTTTCTTAATTTGCTTCCAACCTTAAGAAATAAGCAAAATGCTTTGGAAATTACTTAAGTCTCCTTTCTGCAATGTATGTGCTTCCTACCCTGTCATTCAATTCCTCTCTCTGCAGTATAGCCTGAAATACTCGACTGTGAAAGTTCTTTGGGACAGGAACCATGCCCTCCTATTTAAACTGTGAGGCATCTAGCAACTGATTCAGAGTTTCTTGTATCTTTTTCCTGTAAATATTCTGTAGTAAATTATTATCTAGTAAAAAAAAATTAATATTATTAATTGGAATTAATACTAGTAAGCACTATCTTTTGGGGGGGAGGGGGAAGGATACACCAAAGTTCTTTTTTTGGTATCATAAGAAGTGTCTCTAAATTCAGTTCTTCTGTCGTTTGTTACGTGTTCTCATTATTATCTGCCCCAACTGACTGAGTACAGTACGTTTGCAATACACATTGCTATTGGTGTTTTTTTGCAGAAAAGAAGAAGAGCGGCATCAGTTCAGTAAGTTGCAACACAAAAACAACATTTGTTAGAAATTTTTAGCCTTAAAGAGAATCACACTTTTTTATAGCCTGTGGAACTTTTCATATTTTCTTTTTGAACCTGATAGTAGTGTATTGTGAGAAACAATCTGTATTAATACTTTGAAACAGTTTGAAATATATTGCTTTTATACTTTTTGCTTTTGTTTTATGTTGTCGGAATGAATAAGTGACCATAATTTTTGTACCATTTTATAGAGTGATATTGTTGACACCAGTTAACTTGTACACTTTGAAGCCTCACTGATAATTTCTGTTGTGCAACCTGGACTTTTCCTCAGGTTTGTGCCTTGAGGTCTGATGGCAATCAGTTGTACTGGGCTGCCTGCCTGCCCAGCTGTCTACTGTTAGCCACAGGTCAGTTTGTAAAAGTGGGTCCTTGTAAAAGTGGGTTCTTCTCTGGGTCACCCAGAGAAGAAAGCAACGTGGTGCCTGTTGTAGGCAGAGTGCTTGTATGCCCTGTGGTACCACTGTGTGACATCAGATGTCCCATCAGCTGGGTAATAAGTGTTACCCTCTCGTGGTGGTGTTTCTTCAGAGAATGTGAGATGTGAGGATGGTGAAGAACTCCCTTTTCCTGCACTGGCAGCCCAGGTGTTCACTCACTCAGCACATCAGTGGAAATCTGGCAGTCCCCTTTATGCAGAACCTTTCTGTGTGTAAAGACCCATTAAGCAAAGGAAAAATCCCTTCAGTCCTGATTTATCAAATACAGAGGAAGTACTAGTACTTTCAGATTTTCATGCTGTCATATAGCAGTAAGAAAAACTGGATACTGCAAGAGTATTTGTTCTTTCTCCCTCCAGGTTTGAGTACTGTCAGTGAAGGGATGAAAAGAAACATATTCTAATGTAATTATAGGGTTAACCATCTATTAATCTCATGCTTCTTGAGTTACTTTCTTTGAGAAGGAGTAGAATCCTGAGGACAGAGCTCTTATCCCCACAAATCTTTCAGTATTGAATCACTCTAGCTATGGTTTGCATGTAAGTCTGGTAGATTAAAGTCTGCTAGAACCTAGAATCTGTACACTTAATGTAAGTTTCCTTGGTGTAACCACTTTGTCTGAAATGGCTAATACATTATAGACAACTGCTTCTTTCTTACAATTTTACCTGCAGCAAAATACAGAAGTTGGAATAACCCGAACATAGTATTTATTAGCACTTACAGATGACTTCATCACTCAGCTTTTGTATTATTCTATGAATGTTATTAAATTCCTGTGTACTTCAGTATAAGCATCTGAACATTATAGGTGGGCAAGCAGAGAAGCAGAATGGTTGAAATAACATGCTAGAACATACAGAGTCAGCAGAAGAACTGAAATAAAGCTCAGTAAGTCTGACTTGCAGTTTTCTGCACATTCTGTGAAACTAGAATACATTCTGGTTTTAGTATTCGCTCTTTACAGTGATTATTTCATTTTTTTTTCCAGTCACTAGTCAGGACAAGCTCAGAGGTATTTACTCTGAACCTGTAGTAGGTCAAGGAAAAAAAGATGGTATCATCCTTTCAGCTCTAGTGGCCAGATGCTGAGTCTGAGTTTGACCGGGATTCTTTCTTCAGATAAGTAGATTTGGCATAGTTTTCCCTCTAGGTCTGTTTGTGATTGTTTGGGGTTTTTTTTTCCTGTACACTGAATAATACAGATGCCTTAGATTATATCTCTTAGCTGAAAGCATACATTTCTGTTTTACCAGTCTTGAAGTACAAGTCATTCTAAGTAAAAGTTGTTTCTTTAAAAAAAAATGGAAATTTTTTTGGACACACTTCCCTTTGTGATGGATTTGAGTGGACAAGCAATATGTTAATTATGTTTGCCTTAAATGGACTATTACAAGAAAGGGAGGAAAATACTGTCTCCAACCTAGACTGTCCAATTTTTCAGTACAGATATTCTGTTGTTTTACTGCTAAGCTTTGAGTTGCTGATCGAAGCACTGTGCTGAGAGTTCTGCCAAGCACCACGTTGTTTGTGTGATAGGAGGGATTTGGTTACAGTCAGGCAAGTCTGAAAAATGGTAAACTGACAGCAAATCTGGGATCATGGTTGGTAAGGCAGCTTTTGTGGTCACGTGCTTTTATTTGATGTGGTTCCTTGTGTCTCTTGTGCCAAATGGTGCAATATACTAAAGTGATGAAACTGCAAAACAAATAAAAGTCAACTATTTACTTCAGCAACAAAGGAGAAAGAGAACAGGGAAGGAGATCAAAGCCCTTAACATGCCTCTCAAAATATGAAAAAAGAGCAAAAAGAAGGGAATTTCTTTCCACATGCTTGAGGCTACTCTTGGATAAAGCCATCCTGAGTAATAAACCCTTTAAATGCTCATGTCAGTTTGCAGTGTGCTTCAGTTTCAAAATACGGCAGATATTACAGAGAGTTAAAAAGGGTGCATCTTGGTAAAATAAAGGGCTGTAGTCTATAAAGTCTAAAGTCTACTTCCCGTTACTAGTACATAGATTGACAGTGCTTTAACACTGGCCACACTGGGAGAAAAGCTCGTAGTTACTTTAAACCCATATGAAAGGTCTTTCCATTTAGAGGCAAGTTTTTAAATTGTTTACATTTTCATAGTTAGGTGAATCTATAACTCCATCATTCACAATCATTGAACTTGTCGTTTCCCTATTTTCTGTGTTTTGCAGAAAGAATATATTGGAGTTAGAAATGTTGAGTGCAGTCAATATTCTGTACCACTTTCTTTTGGTATAAAGCTCTTTAATGCTATGTCACGCTGTATTCAGGATGAGTATGATTCTTCTTACAATTCTGGACCTCTTTACCCAAATACACATTTTCTACTCTCCCTAAAAAAAAACCAAACTCCTGTTGGGTGAGGTACCTTCTTTTAAGAGTGTAACTTTTCTGTAGATGTTCTTTTCTTTGTGATACTTGTTTTATAGAAAAGCTTATGCGATTTTTTGAAATGGGGAATGGGAACAGGTAAGGCGGGGAGCACAAAACATAAACTGTATTATGTGTGCACAGGTCCTTAGCTGTAGTAGCATAACCTGTGCTAGCACATAACTTTTTAAACTGTGATGTAGAGGGTAGTCTGAAATAATCCTCTTTTTTCAGACTTAGCTCAAAAGTTTCCCAGCAATCTAGAGAAACCTGCTCTTTTTTCTCTTTGGAGAAAGAGGGAAGCAAAATGAATTGCAGGGAAGAGATGACGTGAATGAAAGAGTTTTGGGGAACTAGGCAGGCCCAAGAGTTGTAGGGAAGGGGGTAGGGATGGAAGTAAGAGCATCTCTCTACATGCCTGTAAGTGTGCCTTGCTAAAGCACCCAGTCTTATGAGCTTGAAACTTGGAAGTACCGTTCTTCTCTAATGAAGTGATGCTTTTAAGGATGGGCAAATAACTGGTTCTTTACACATAAATACTCAAGAACAAAAATAGTCACTTCTCTAAAATTGTGAATTAATGCTATGCCATTTTTTGAGGATCATTTCTTGAGAAAGACATTTTAATTAATTGTAAGTTATCAAAAAATGGGAAAGAAATTTGTGTTTTGTATGTCGGCCTGAATAAATAGATCCATTGAGAGACAGAGCACGTCACTTGGAATGCATCAGTCAACAGCAGAAATGTAAACATACTCCAGCTACACTTTCTGTACTTGTACTTCAGCATGTCACAGAACAAAACTTCTATTAATGCAGGCTGACTGCTGCACTTGTTGAATTCAGTAGTGAGTTCCTTACAAAATCCAGTTTAATTCACAGACCATGGATCAGAACCACATTGTGTCTGACTCTGGAAACCCAGGAGGACAGGGCCTTGCTGCAAAGGAGTATCTGCTCTGTCTTGAAATGAGACATGTGAAGTTGGTTTGCAGAGCTGAGTAGGTTTAGAGTAAGAGCAAGCAAATAAAATTCTGAGGCCAACAGGTCTCTGTTCCATCATGTTTGTATGACCTTATCTCTGAGACAGGTAGATCTACCATGTGTTTAATCTTCATCTGGTACTAGTCCAAATGAAATAGCATCCCCTAAGACTGTTGCTTCATGAATTGTTAAAATTACAGAAAATATCAGACTGTTAGAATTCTAGCCTTTGAAAAGTAGCAGTTTATTGGAAAAAGTGTAAAAATCAAGCACAGTTCAATTGATTGTGCTCGAACTAGCCTTACTCTGGCAGCTGTAGGGGATCAATTGTCTGTGTTTAAAATCAAATAACTTCCTCATCATACTTCTTGATGGTTTTTGCTATACATTTTTTGTTGTCTTGAGAAAATGAACATGGGGGTTTTTTGTAAGGTGTGCATTAACACTGATACTGAGAAGGAAAGCTTGATTGCAGACAGAGGTGTTTAAGACCTATGCTCCAAGAGGCCCAACTATCTAGAAAGCAGATCTGACATATGGCAATATTTGGCTTGTGCTGGTGAAATACTTCAGCAAATGAAATGTCCTTGACTACAGAAGGCTTCTTATAGCACTTTGTTTGGCGTTTTTTCTCTTGATTGGACGATGAGGTACCTCAAAAAGCAGCCTTAGATATTGAGCTGCATGATGACATTCCCTGCCTAATTGTCTCCATTTTACACCTTTTCAGGTCCTTCTTTGACACTGTGTAAGTCTCTTCTTTCGTCATTTACAGGTTTATTGTAAGTCAAGTGAATTCTTACAGCCTCTTGCCTGGTCTCAGGGTTGTGAGGTACTGCAAATATGTTCCTTTAACATGACAGAGGCATTGTAGTACAGCATAGTCAAATCAAACTCTGAGCAATAGCTTCTTTACGTGTTTAAAAGGTAAATATCAGTTTAGTAAGGCAGATTAATATGAATTGCTAAATGTTTATAGACAGTTTTGAGATGGTCAGAGGCAAGGTCCTGTGCAAATGCAGTATTTTATTAAAATATTTAATAAGCAGATTCTCTGACCCAATAGAGGGAACAAAGAAGCCTGTCCACTCTTAATTTTCCCTACCCATAATTGTTTCTACAGAACATAAATTACATATTGTATAGCTTTATTCTGTTTTCAGAGGATAATTGTACTAGAAATTCCAGCCTTGTTTCTGTGGAGGGACCTCTTTCTCAGAAACCACACCTTTTAGCAGTCTGTTTTTCATTTGGAAAGGGCTGGATTTCCATTTATGTGAACACGTTTTTACGGGATGGCTACTTTCAAGAGATGGATACAGGTAAAATGGGAAACCCTTACTCACAAATCATAATAATTCAGTCTGGAAGATGTATTGTAAGCTGATGATATAGGAGTGGAAGCTTTTTTTGCATGTGTAGTCTGTTAGAGATGGCTCTTAATTTCATACCTGCTATTGTAACTGAGAGGGAAGCCTGTAATTCCTGTTGCAGTCATCTGAGCATTTTCAGCGGTATGTCCATACTGCAAGGGAACTTGGACTTGGTGTCAGATGAGGCAAGGCAGGATGCAAAATGGACAGGACTAGTTGCTCTGTGTATGAGATTGGAGGCTTTTATGGATATATTTACATAATATTTAAGGAGTTTAATAAACTGAAAGTCAGGATCTTAAAGTAAGGTTCACAACCCACTTGTGACATACCAGGAGGGACAAGTCTTCCATTCTCCAGTGTTAGAGATCGATGGACCCCCTATATTTTCAATTTTGTAAGACCAAACTACTGTTTCAGAAATGTTCCAACTTTCTAATCATCTCATAGTCACACTTCACTGCTTTTAACTATCCACAAGTTGCAAAATTATATTCTCATGTGAGTAATTTTAGTAAGGGGGCAGCAGCAAGGAAACTGAATTCTGTTTAAAAAAATCCCGTTGAAGTCTTACTTCTGCTGGAAAAGTTTGTTTGTGTTTTTATGTAGCTGTGGTGTACTCAAGGCTTCTTTTTTCATCATTGCATATGCAAAATCGAGACCTGCAGAACTGTTCCATGTGGTGAACAGTCTGCTAAACCCAGACTGTTTTGCCTGAGTAGCAGATTTCCATATACCTCATTATGAGTTTGGGATTTTTTTGATTTATGTAGGCTCCGTTCCTTCAAAGGGATGTATGACTGCAGACCTTTATACCTACCAAAGTGATTTCTTATCAAGTACTGAGGAAAATAAAAGGCCAGATCCCACTGGAGAGTAAGAGCCTTATTTTGCAGTGAACTTTTCTTTCTAGCCAGTGTAATTTGTCATGGAAACAGCATGTAAACAGGAGGCCACACACAGTAACTTAGCTCTTGAAGCTTTTTAATGGTGTCCAAGATGGTTCTGGATGGTTAGTGAATGATGTAATCCACAGTGTGTAATGCAAATTTTGATTTGGTAAGGGACTATAAAGAAAGATTTAGGTCAGTACTGCTAGAAGGAGGTAGCATGGACTATACCTGGTTGTTGCCTTATACAGCCTGATTTAAATAAGTGTTAGATCTTTCCACACCAAAGAAGCCATTATCCTGAGTAATAGCAGGTGTGCTTCAGTCTTCTGTCCTTTGATAAAGGCAAATGGTTAAGCTGCCTAAATACATCTCTGAAGTTACCTTATTTCTGTGGATTCCTACCATTCAGATAGCCAGTGTGGTCATGGACAGAGTTAATATCCTTGTTTTTGTTATTTCCTACTGGGGATGAACAAAATCACAGAATAATGGAATATAATCATAAACCAATGTAGATGGGCGAGAAGGAGCTTATCTGGCCAAGCCACTCCTCAGAGCAGGGACAGCTCACGCCAGTTGTTCAGCTGAGCTTTGAGCACCTCTGAGGACAGAGCACCACTGAGCCCCACTTCAGAGAAACCTCTGACTCCGTTGTCTCTATAATTTTCCATTAAATAATTGAAGGCTTCAATATGCCTTCAGCTTCCCTCCTCAGTATCCCCTCTGTGCAGTGTTCTCTGAAGACTGAGCAAACCCATTTCTTTCAGCATCCTCCTTACATCATCATGTACCTGGTAATCTTTCTGACCCACTACCTGCTTGATTTAGTAGGTTAACATCTGTGTTCTGTTGGGAAGTCCAAAACTGGAGTAGATGATGTGATTGATATTTGCATCTGGCCGTCTATTACTCCTCAGTCCCAATTATTTTGATTATTCTTAGCTGGTTTGACTGAAGGTGGTTTTTGGAAGAGCTGAGGACTTCAAGTCGTCTCCTCCCCCACTAACAAGATATCTGAACTACAGTACTCCACATCTTACTGATGAGGGCTAAGAAACAGAAATGTTCACAGTGAAAAAGCTGTTTCCTGAGAGAATGTTTTGCATTAGTGATACTCTTGATTTAAGTGGTTAATTTACAGTGGGTCATGGTATAACCTGCTTTTATAGATGGTATCACTCAATACTTTTTATTGTCACCACAGCATAAAATACACTTCCTCGTGGCCCTCTGACTTTAAGCATAGGGAAAGAGGACTGTGTAGAAATAATTTTCAAATCCCAGGGACTGTACATGTAATGTACTGTTAAATTAACTTCTTTTTCTAGTGCCCTTGGAGGATCATCTGCCCTTCACATCCCAGCCTTTCCCAGTGGAGGTTGTCTCATCGACTATGTACCCCAAGTATGCCAGCTGCTAACAAACAAGGTAAGCTGCTAGAGACAATCAGCTTTCCTTTCCTTTATGCACTGTACTGCATTTCCACAGACATCATTATTCTTCTGCCAGGTATTCTTAAGCAAGGCATACTTAGGCTGAACTACACAGGAGCTACATACTTAGGCTGAGCTATACCTTCTTGGTAAAAGCTGAGCACCTAAGCACGACATTGAATGGAATGACTCCTTTAGGTAAACAAGTGAGTTTGGGATCAAATCCTGGAGCAGTTTTTTTCTTAGTGCCACATGTTATGATTTAGGATAAAATGTTATTGTATTGTACAACACTGCGTTGTAGTATACTGGTTTTTAGTAAATACAGATATGTAGTTTGCATATTATTTTTCAAGTCGCAAGTTCTCATACCCCAGTCGTTATTGTAGGTTTTGAGTACGTTCCGTGATTTTTCTTCTCAGATGTTTCCTCCAGATGAACTGAATCAGCAGTTTCTTTGGATGTTTATACAGTAATAGCTACTTAAGGTTGCTGAAAATGTTGTGTTCCAGTTAGCTTACTGTTTGAACAAAAAGGAATGATTCTAGTATTTTGAAAGTTTCTCCGTTATTTAATTGTAATTTTCAAAAGAAGGCTTAGGGGTCAACATCTAGAAATTTGCGTATTGCAGACTTCCTATTTGTGTATTATTTTTACCTTCAATTGTCTAAATGAAGAAAAGAATTTTATCTTTTAGAAAAAGTTCTTCAGAATGTGTTTCCATAATTTTGTTGGAATCTATCATTAGAGTTGTTTTTGTTGTGGTTTTCTGTTAAAATTACTTTGTTTTTAAAATCTGCAAGTACACAGTACTGTTTTTATCCTTTCTTAAACAAAGTCACTTAAGCAAACTTGTTGTATGTTTTCCTCTTCCCAAAATAACATTTCAGATCCTACACAAAGCCTTCAAAATAATCACAGTGTTTTATAAAATAAAATGTTTCAATTTATAAACAGAATTTAAGTTATACAAGACAGCTCTCAGCAATGGTTGTGTCAAGACTTTCTCAGTAATTTTAGGAAAGCATTTGCCAGCCAAGGAATTCTACTATTGCTGTAGCCAAGAAAATACTCTTCCTGTTCTTTTCAAGGGGGGAAAAAACATTCCTAAAATGCTAGGTGTTGTTCTGGAAATCAAAGGAATTCATGCAGGGAATCACATATAGAACCATACCATAAGTACTTCCAAATCGCCAGTTGTAAACCAGATGTCCTTGCAGCCTGATGACACATGCATTGTTTCTGTTATTGGTCAAACCCTGCTCACACTGTTCTCCTAAGTAATGCCATGCAAATCAACAACAAAACATACACAGTGTGAGGAGAATTTTGCCTTAAGTCTCCAAATTTAGCATTGTTGGATTTTGTCTGTGCCAGGATGGAATTCTTTCAAAACCCAGAATGCCTCAGAGATTGATGCTCACAGTTGAGTAGGTGGCTCCCTGAGTCAGCATGAAACCAGTGAAAGAGCTTAGTGTTCAGAAGATTTTGTTGGAGGTGCAGTCTTCAGAAACCACCAAAGATCAGTTGTGAAAGATACTTGATATTTACTTCTCTTTTATAAGCAAAATGTTATTTTGACACTTAGCCTGCTGTCAGTTCAGATAACTGATTTGCCTATCACAGCTTTCCACTCAAACTTCAGTGAGGCAAGGCTGAGCATTTCTTTCTTCCAGTCTTTGTCTTGTGTGGTTAAACAGTGCTTCAATCTATTGTGAAAAACTGAATTTCACTCAGAAGTGATTGAAGCGATTTCTTTACAAGATATTCTGTGTGCAAGATCCAAAGTTTGTTTTAAAGGCATTTTAGGATTCTTTAGGGAAATCATGCTAAATGTAGGATTCAGAACTTCTACCATGTCAAACATAAATCTTCCTTAACAAGAAATATATGACAAACTGGGCTTTTGCATTTTTAATCTTTTTATATCTCTGGATTTGTTTTCTTTCTTTTTTAAGGTACAATATGTTATTCAGGGATACCATAAGAGAAGAGAGTACATTGCAGCTTTCCTGAGTCACTTTGGAACGTAAGTTTTCTTTCGATGCATTTTTTCTATAGTGTGGGGAAAACTCATTTTCTACACGTGGTTTGTGGTTGTGTGGCTGCTGTCCACTGGATAAGATGAAATCTAGTCATTTTTCACAGAATGATGTGTATAGATTGTCTCTCTGTAGCAGTACTGGAATGTACTTCAGCATTATTTCACTTCTGTGCCGGTTGCCAATCTGATTTTTCTAGAAAATAGGTGATGATGGGAAGGGGACAGAAGGTATTTTCTCCTTGTGCAGAAGAAATGTGTTCATTTCTGAATAAATTACTTGAGGGGTCTTACACTAATAGGCAGTGACTGAGGTGGGAGAATGGGGAAGCAGGTATGGTTCCAAGCCTTGCAAGAGCCAGAAGCCACTTGCTCAGCGTAAAGGCAGGACTGGGGCACCAGCTGTTCCCACCACCAATCAGTATTTTGTCTCTCAAAAGAAGAGGCTCTTGGGTCATGTTGCATTCCTGCAGATGAAAGGTCCGTGGCCAGGCATGATGACAAATTAGCTTCAGAAATCAATTTATCAGGGCTTCCTTGGCACTGTGAAAGGTTGGCACTTTGGTTTCCAGCCTAAGTTCTGACTTGAGCTGGAGTCCAAGCCTTTAGCTAATTGTGATGAGGGGTTTCTGCTTCCAAGGGGTGATGCCAGTGACATGGATATTCAGAAGCCCTTCAAATCTCAGGTCTCTCAAGTGAGGCCAGGAAAGCAGGTGACTTCTAGCATGCACCCAAATTTAATACAACAATAAGTGAGTAACAATGACTTGAACTGGACATATGAGTAGACAGTCAGCACAAGCTCAGTCTTTATCAAGACAAGTTATTTGCTTTTCTTCTGAGAAAACTGCATTATAGAAATGGCCAGGTGTGTGCCTATGATTGTAGGACATCTGCATTGTGGTTCATGCGTTCTGATACTGTTTGAGACTTAGAGAATACCAGCTTCTGATGGTTGAAACTTTTAATCCATCTATCAAACAAGTGTTCTGTATGGAAATTTTTGTTACGATCTCATGTTTTGTATTTTTTATATATACGCTTTCCAATTTTCAAAGTTAAACTCTTCTCACCCTGCTTATTTTCAGTTTTACCCTCTCACTTACTACAGAAATAATAAATAATCTTAATTTGAGTAAGGTACAGGGAATTTGTGTGTCTACAGTTTTTATCAGTTTAGGATGCAGATGTGGTAGCAGGTCTCTTTTCATTTAGAAGTGTATTTTAAACAGAAAATGGCCTGTCTTTGAGTAAAAACCTCCAATACCACAGCATAATTAAGATGATTGCTAAGATTAAAAGTTTAATCTAATTTCCAATTAGCTAGAAAATTATAACTGTTAATAAAGCAAATACTGGAAGCTTCTGAACAAACAAACAAAAATAGCAATCCCTGTATTACAAAATTTACATATTCATCATTCAGTATTAGAAGGTAAAAATTGTATTCATGTTTTTGTTGTTTTTTTGTTGATAGTGGTGTGGTGGAATATGATGCAGAAGGATTCACAAAGCTTACTCTGTTGCTGATGTGGAAAGATTTTTGCTTCCTTGTTCACAGTGAGTAACACTTTGCCTCAGACATAAGTGTCTATCTTCTTGAAGATACAAGTTCAAAAGGGAAAATGTGCAATTACAGGAAACAATTTTAAAGTTTTAGCTGTTTTTATCCAGTGCTTAATCTATTTTTGATGTGACTTAGAAAACACAAAATCTCAATTGTATCTGGAGAAGGGGAGAGGATGCAGACCAAGAGTGAAATGTTGGCTTTACAGAGTGCTAAAAGTGTCCTGGGAATGTTTTCTGGTATTTTGACTCAAGCTGAAGTTCACTGTTGTAACTTGGCCTTTCAAAAGTGTCAGTGATGAGGACTGTTGTTATATTCAACACAGGAATACCTAAAATCATCTGTAACTGTCAGGAATTAATGCATTGATAACAACTGTAAAGACACTTTAACATAGAGAAAATATATTACATAAGAAACAACAGCAGATTGTCATTAGGATCCAAAAGTTATTCCTTGACTGAAACTGCGTAGGCAAAACTGTCTTAACAATGTAGCTAGGTTTGCTGTCATTTAATATTGTTAAATAAACATTGTATTGCTATCAAAAAGACATTCTTAATTTAAATATATAGGAATTACTCCATGTGGAAATTAGTAAATGTGGCTTTGATACTGCCTTTTACATATTACCTTAAGTTACAGTTTCTGTTTTTCCTTGTGTTAAGGCAAAATTAACAGGTATCAAAGATATTTTGATCTGGGGAAATTCAGTCATGTTACTCTTTAGATTTGATGGTTACACTTCTTATTTATGTTTAAAATTACTGCATTGCAATCTGGGCAGCTGCAGCATTGGTGTTTGATAGCATTCTAGCACTGGAGTCTTTCATGTTACGTAAGTTTTTCTTGTGGCCTGGCTTTTCGTGTGGAAAACTAATGCTGTCTTAATGACATCATAGAAATTTCTCCCAGAGTTCTTTATGCGGGAAGTCGGGGTTGCCGTTGTTCAGAGAAGTCCTTCACCCTGTGTTGGAGATCATAAAAAGTGGTCTCACTAATCCCTTTCCTTACATCACCTAAGATTACCTTACCACACATTAATGACGTTAAGAGGTCTAGAAAACTCAAACCTGAAATTAAAACACTTCCATTGTATTATTATTATTTCCGTTGGGAGGGGGAAAAAAGAATTAAAGTGATATCTTTGGGAAGATTATCCTCAGGAAGTCTTTACTTACATTTCAACTACAATTGAGAACTGGTCACTGGACACTTGTCTTCTATGAGATGACACTTCTTTATGTACAGCCTTCTTGAAGGTTTCCTACCTTTCTGACTCCCCAACTTATCTGGATTAATTTAATCAGTGTTAAAATTCCTGTGGATTTGATTTGTGCTGTGGGATAATATACCTTAATACATGTTGAATCACTTAGATTTCAGGGGAATCAAAATTCAAATTTCTGCTAAATAACAGAGCAAGCTTTAACTGTGTAATATTCATAGTATTCAATTAAACTGGCATGAAAGCTACAATTATAACTGAACAGTTTATCACTATGTATTAACCCTGTGGCCTTAGAAATCAGTGGCTTAGCTGTGTGAGCCATTGCATCACTCACTTGTTGAACAATTCACTGCAAAAGCATTTCTGTTCCATGCACTGAAGGATATTGCAATGAAGGGACCGAAACCTGCACTTCATTTCCTGAGTGAAGTAATGTAGGCTTTCATCTCCTAACCACTGACATAACTATGTATATTATGGTTGAATATTTAGCAAGCGTCTAATAAAATGTCTGGGAGAGATAGCAATAAGTTGAAAACTGTTCTACTTTATATATTTACTACAGTATGTAGATAAAGTATTCAGAGGAGAATAAATAGGTCAGTATACAGCAAGCACTGTGGCAAATCAAATGAAAGGAACCATAGTAAGTTTTATTGGCATCTAAATTTTGGTTAAAATTTTAGGTTTGAGATTGTGAGATTTATAAACACTAACATGAGTCATATTTCCTTTAAAAGATGGATTCAGAGGTTTCAAAAGTAACTTTGGCATTGTTTTGCAACTGTTTGCATTGAGAGTTACAAACTTGTTCGGACACTAGGAAGCAAAAAACATTAGAAGTTGAAATTATTCAGAATAGTTTTATTGAGTAAAGTGGGTTAAAGAAGAGAGAAACAGAAAAATAGTTCTGAATTGCCGAAGCCAAATATCTGTAGAACAATTTCACATGCTAAAAAAAGAGACTGGTGCTGTAGTTACAGAATGAAGAGCAGAGTCTACCCACTCTACCTTAAAACACCGAGGAGCTGCCTAGTTGCAAACTTAATCATTAGACTAATGAAGCTGGTGGAGTTATTATTTTAGATCAAAGACTAGTCAAAGGAACTGTTTCTTTAGTGGTTTAGTTTTAAGAATTAATCAAGTGCTTTCAAATAGAAGAAATAAACATTTAGAGAAGTTCATGCATCCACATGGGAAAGGAAATCGTTAATCAGACTCACTGCTTTTGATACTGATACTGTTTATGAGTAAGTCTCACTATGAAGCTTTGTAAGTAAACTTCAATAGACTGCTCGCTTTTCAATAGACTTTCTCTTCTTGTTTATAAATCAGCTATGATTAGTTTTTGGAGGCAGATATTTCCTCGTATTCTTGTTCCTGTATACAATCTGTGTATTTATACCATATATAAATTATGTATCATTTAGGTTGGAAAATACCTTTAAGATCAAGTCCAGCTATTGATGCTATAACCACATCAGTATGAGATAAAAACACAAGTTACGTTATCTGTTCATAATTAAGAATTAAGTAGTGTTATTTGTCTAAACACAAGAGTAGAACTCTGAAGCAACCTGTATTTGGGCTTTTCAAAGTTTAATTTTTATCTTGCAAGATTTTTAGGTTATCAACACTAAGGAGACGGACAGAAGCTGGACAAGTTTGCAGTAGTAAACAAAACACTGCTTTTGTTAGTGGTGGTTTAAGATGTCTTGAAAAGGACAAACATTAAATTAAAAAGGGTTTGTTTCACTGAACAGTGTTTCAGGGGATGGAGAATGTTGAAGGCTGCCAGCATTTATATTTCCAGTTTGTGTGGGATCTCAGTCAAGGTGAAGTTGGTGGGAACATTTGGCGGAAGTCACCTTGGCTAACTGTAAGGGATTTCAGTTTCTGTGTGGATAATGCCACTGACCCGGGAGTTCCGAAGTGCTGGTCATATAAAAGCTCGAGTTTAATTGATGATCCTTCTTGCTGTGGGAATGCCAATTGAACTAGCTTTTTGTCCACCCTTTTACTTGTCTGTGCAGTTAGGGGGTTGTCTCTGTCAGAGGATAGATCAGAAACAGGCAGCATCTCAGCAAGAAGAAAGTTTCGAAACAGAAGAGAGAAGCCAGCAAGGGACCTACAGAATTAATTGGCTAAGAGAAGACTATACCTATGAGTATCAGGCTTTGGGTGGAGTTGTGCTTCTGGATTCAGGCTGTTTTGGTGGAAGTTATCAAGGCCAGCTTCTGACGCACTCTTGTTTGGATATTGTTGTCTACACACATTTGTCAGTCTCTTCAAGAAAAGTTACGGAAAAATAACCTTGTCTGCCTGAGCCATGTCCTAAAAAAATAGGCCAAGTATTGGGTGGAATATTTACATTAGATTGTTTCTGTGAGCTTTTATTGAATTAGGTGTTTTGACTTTCTTATATACTGCTGTTACTTTATTCTTCTCATTGTTCCTTAAATGAAAATGGGAATTTATGACTCTGAAAACTAAAGAAGGTAAAAGAGATCATGACCATGTGGATAACAAGGTGGTTTCTGGTCCTGTCAGGAAAGCAGGATAGTTCAGTAGAAATGCCAAGCCTAACAAAATAAATATTTCAGGAGTCCAGAATGAGAAGTTCAATGCTGATCAAAACAGTCTGCAAATACTATATTTCATTTCATTCTGTCATTTCATTCTTAAATGAGAAACTGAAGATTAACAATCAGCCCCAGTGATGTAAAAGTGGCTGGAGAAAGTCAAAAGCCATTTGGATCTTACTCTTGGGAGTAAGCAGAGAAGTGTCTTTTTTTTGGCAGTCTTCTCCTCTGACTGAGTACTTTTAGTTGTATTTCTTTGAATCTGGTCTTGCGAGTTTCTGAGAGCATGTTCTGCCTACTGCAAAATACACCCTCAGATGACGGGGTTTCTTCAAAACTTTGTACATTGTTTCAATCACTCAAAGCAAAGCACTCTCTGTGACATTTCCTGTGTGGTGAAGTGTGTCTTGCTTACTGAAGTCAATGAAAACTGCAGGTACACTGCAGTGCTGTGGATCAGGCAGTGTGATGGAAAAGTAGCCTGAGTCACAGGCCCACAGTTCTGCACTAAACTAGGCATGGGCTTAGACAGAGGCTAATCACAGAACTGAATTGTAGCATTTGGAAAATTAATGAGTCTTTTGCCAATCATTTTTCTCCATGGCATATTTTTCTCCTTTATTTCTAAGGGATACTGCCAAGTAGATTTAGTTTGAAATTTTTATTGAAAGCTGGTAATTTTATTTTTGACACTAAGAGTACTTTAAACATTTTGTTCCTTTGATTCCACCTTGGGTATTTAGTTGTACGTGAGCCAAATGAGATATTTATATATATATATATCAGGTTCACTTGCATCCATTATTCATAATGGATGCAAGTGAAACTGAAAAGTGGTTTTCTTCTCCTCTTTTTCTGTTTCTCTGTGTTCATTTTGTTTTCATGTCACTCAGTATAAGCTAGTTGTAGGTTCCTATTTGTAATTGCAGAAAAAGGGAGAATGGGCAGCAGGCAATTCATAAAACTTGGTATGGACAGAAACAAACTGGAAACAACAGTTGTGATACTAATTAGGCTTTATAAAAATCTTATAGATGGCCTGATGTGGGTGGACTGGCAAGGTATTTTAAAATGTCATTTTGCTGTGGATATTACTTTTTTAATTTCTGAGAAATGCTTGGTTGCAACGCTTTTAAAACTGTAGTATATTGCTGCAGACATTAATTGATGTTCTTCCAGCAACTACAAGCAGTTTAACAAATGGACTGAAAGGTTTTGTAATAACTTCTTACAAAATTGCACTTTTCAGAAAACTGAACTGTTGATTTTTCTTATTTGATATATATATCTAGAGTATGACTACTATGTGCCCAATTATATGACAGATAACTAAAATTCTCAGAAGAGGTACCTGACATGGAAAAAGGATATAATCCTATTTTTATCCACTCAATTTTTGAAAACAAGTAATTGGGTCACAAAAAGTAATTGACAGGGACAGGACTTGAGTAGCGATTGTGGTGCTTATTCTTCTTCCTCCATGTCTGCTTTGTGTCTACATGCTTTGGTAAACTCACAGATAGTTTTTTCTCTTAGATAAGAACTGCTTTAAAGGTGTGAAATACAGCAAGTTCGAAATTGCTCATAGTAGCAAGTAGAAAGCAAATACCTTGTTTTCAGTCCAGAAAGGAGATGATGAGCAGGGGTCTCTTGGATGAGTCCTGGGTTCAATAACAGGCAATGCTTTCAGAAAAGAAACAGGATGATACGCAACACCACAGGATTATTAGAGATATGAAATTTCTAGAAATAAGAGCTGCATTAAGATAAGAAACATTTTCTGAATCATTCTTCCCTCTCTTTGCTCTTTCTACACAGTGACAATTAGGTTGTCACCAAAATAAATTTTTTCTAAGAATCCATATGTGACATGGCAATAGCACACAGAGGCAACTGCTGAATACCTTTTATGAAACAGATAAATATAATTCGTTTTGGAATAATAAGGAATACGCCTTGGTTTAGAGATGGAACTGGTCAAAAACATGCATAAATGTCAAAATGGGGGGAGGGGGGAGTGCTTAAGCTGCTTTTCTGTCTCCTTTGTCAGCAGTCCCCCTACCCCATTCAGCAGCAGTCCCATCTTTTCCCTAGTCATCCTTTTGCTGTTCCTGTAGCAGCCCATCTTGTTGTCCTTAACTGCTCTTGCCAGATTCAATTCTAGGTCAGCTTTGACATTCCCAGTCCTGTCTCTGCATGCTCAGGGAATGTCCACATCTCCTGTGATTCCTTCTTATGTTTGAGTTTTATCAGGAGTTCCTTGCTCATCCATGTAGGCCTCCTGCCTTTGGTATTGTTTGCCTTTCTGCTCACTAGGATAGACTGTTCTTGAGCTTGGAGGAGGTCGTCATGGGCCCATCTTCTCACCAGGACCATAATCCCACAGGAGTCTTCCATGGGAGGAGCAAAATCCCTGAACAGCCTGAAGTCTGCTCCCTGAAGCTTAAGGGTGTGATCCTGCTGTTTGTTTTACATCATCCTCAAATGGTGCATTCACAAAAGAGCACCAAAAATGGCCAGTGGTCTAGAAAGCATGTCATAAAAGAGTATGTTCCACAAAGTAGTTCTATAGGTCATTAAAAAGTAATAGAAGGAGAAGCTTTTAGAACCGTGTAAGGTGGCTTCAATAGTAAAAGTGATAATTGTGATGTTCAGGAGTGAAAAGATGCAATGGGCCTGTACTGCACTTAAAAATACCTGGAGTGGCTTAGTTGGCTAGTTGGGCCAGATGGGATTATACTGGGTTGGGATTTGAAAGCTGTAAGCCTGCATGAAGCGAAGGTTGACAGAACAGGATTGCAGGTGTGGGAGCAGAGGGCCCTCTTGACCTGCAGGATAATGTCACACTGACCACAGGTGAGAAGGAAGTTAAATAGTTTCCTTTCAAATCCCAGGCAGCATTTAAAACAGAAAAAACAACTTATTTGCAAGCCTCATAATTTTAGTAAAATGTTGGTGAGAGAAGACAATGATTTTGCACTTCTGCTTTTCAGGTGAAAACATGGTTTAGAAGTATTCCCGTCCAGTTGGAAAGTAATGTAAAACTTCTCAGCAATTAGCAGTGTATCTCTGCTTGGAAAGCAGAGGAATATTTTTTGCAGTGATCACCAGCCTGTGCCAAGAAGGGGCATGGCTTGCTTTTACACCCATAACAACTGCAACTGTATTTAAGTTTCAAGCTTCAAACAATTCAGACGGAGAAGAGACAGCTTTTAGTCACATCAATCTTATCAGCACTTAGAGAAGTTACTATAGAAACTGTTACAGCAGAAACAATAAAAGGAAATAAAAACGGACGGAGGAGGGAATGAAGATCTTTGAGAATTTGAAGTAAAAATAAAACAAAATATAAGTAAGTAGCTGAAGCTGGTGATGTAAAAATAAGAAGCCTTTTTCTTAATTAAGATAAATATGATTGCAGAAATTAGAGAAGGAAAAGACCTGTAAAGCCATTATGCCATTTCTTTGGGCTCAATATAGAATTATGAGATATTCCACAGGATATTTTTAGGAGGTAGTCCAGTCTTGCTGTAGAAGTCCAATAAGAGTATGACATAGGTGGGGTGGGCAATGACACTCGAAAGCAAGAAGATGTTGTAAAGCTATTTTCAGATTATATCTCTTTAGTGTGGTCTTTGACCACATAGCTGGAAACTGCTTGAAGAGTATCTTGATTTGATCTGTTATTTAGTTCCTCTGTAAAACTAAACAAATAATGAGATACTCTGTCTGCAGCACATGACTGTAACTTCAGTCATTCAAACTATTTTTATCACATTTTTAAAAAATGCTGGTTTGTATGAAGGATGGAGTACTTAAAAAAAATTTACAGGTTATAATAAAGACATGGGATATTTTTACAACCATATAATATGCCTATGTTGAAAGAAAATCAAAACAATTGTAGTCATAAATCTAGTTGTCACTGGTGCCTAGATTGTATTATAGTTCCCACTATCAGTGGAAGAAGATACCATTAGGAGAAGGAAGGAGAACCATAAGGTGGATACAGAAATGTCATTCAGTCCTCTTCAAATAAAAATGCATTACATTATATTTTAAGAAACCCAAACAGACAAAACCAATTAACAAACCAAAACAAAGAAAGCTAATTAAAGAAATCTACTCTGTAATGTGTCGGAATAGTTTAATCCATCACAATTCATTGTTTCTTTCCATTTTGCCTGCAGCGTTTTGTCTTTTATTGTTTAGTATTGTATGTTCTGTTAATAAAATAGTTGTTTCTTTTTTTCGGTGTATTTACTTGTATTTCTATAGTATTTATTTGGAAGTATTTTGTACATAAGTCCTCTTACTCATTTACTATACAAGTGTTGACGTTGCTGATGGGGTGGATATTTCCCGTAGCAAGGGCAGACCTAATTATTTCAAAACCAGCTGTGATTACCAACACACCCAAACTGCCGTGTCTCAGCTAAAATTCCGTAAACAGCTTTTCCTTTCAGATTTGAAATTTTGAAATGTTGATTTCAAAATAGCATCTTCCTGCAAAGAACCTGTTTTTCTCCAGAAGGGATGTCAGCCCTAATAATATTTAACGAATTCAAATTCCTGTGACTGCTCTCTGTCACACTAATGCCATTGATATGTTATTTGTCATCCTTGCTCTCTCATGCTTGCAGGAATAAATCATCACACACCAAAGCAGGATAGCTGTGGCATTCAGTAATTCTTTGTGTGTTTTGAGCCAAGTTCCCCCTTTCATTTTTTGCCAATAGAATGTAGACTAAAGGTCTTCCGCACACACGAGTCAGGGAAAGTTTCACTAGGCAAAGTAGCCTGAAATCCTGCCCTGTGGAGCTTTGTGCTAGACACTACAATCCCCAAAATGCCTGTGGCTGAATGTATTGAGTTTTCTCTGTAGGAATCGTGATCAGTATGGTTCCTGAAAGGCCTTCTGCACTGGAATTTTTATGTAAAAACTGAAGATAGCTCTTTTCCCTTGAAGTTAGGTAAAGATTTTTCACCCATTGGACAGACTGTCTGAAACAGCTTTCTCATAGGAGAAGTCATGTCAGAAAGTCTAGTAGAAAGTTTCTTTTAAAATAGGGCTTGAGAGAGGTGAAAGTGATACTATATAATATGGTATATGTGTTGCCACTGAGTTGCACTGTAAATTCATATGGGTCTCATGCACATCAACACGTGAAAACTGCAGAGCTCTGAGTTCAAGGAACTTTTCAGTTTGAGGCAGTGCATTCAAATCCACTGTTTTTCCCGGCAGTGTGAGCTCAATTGCAAGTAAGGCAGAGAGAATGTGGAATTCAGTGGACCAAAAAAAGAACAAGCAGAAAGATGATGAATATGTACTAATAAGAGACAGAAATGCAGTTCTGGAGCCTGGAATATGTGTTTCCTGTTTCCATTACTTACTTCATCAGAAGTACTTGAGTGCAGAGGCAGTCTCTCGCCAAAGCTGGATGATAAGTAAGGAGTGAGTCAGGGAATTTCGGGAAGAGAATGGCTAGTATCAGGCTAAGATTCTTCAGTGTTCTCTGGAGATTTGAGTTTGGCATATCCTTCTTGTTTTTCTGGTGAAATAATTTAAACAAACTTCTCACATGTCCAGAAATCACTGATTTTGAAGTATCTGCTATGGCAGTCAGCATTGGAAGGACTTGTGTTTGGCTGTATCAAGTATTATCTACTATTAAGTCTCGGAAGAATTGCATCCCACAGGCTGGTACTCAGCACCAGTGGACAGGTTAACTGTTCTTTCCTTGTTCCTTCATTCCTGATCTGGAATCCCTAAAGAACCTCTCAGCTCATGAGTGTGCTGTGAAACCATTTTTAAAATATTTTATGTCGCTGACATCATTCTTATGATGATTAGAAGCATCACATTGAAAAGCTCATGAAGAAATGAACACATTTAATTGGAGCAAGGCTTCAGTGTTGTGCAGTAAATAAATGCAGAGGGGAGGGTCTGTCAGATGGGAGAAACCAGAACAGTGTCTCTTTTGGCCATCTCTGTGCAGCCTAGGACTGTTCAGAACTGGAAACAATACTGTGTTATCTTCTGTTTGAAGGCTGCTCCATAAAGCAAGTATGGATTGAATTAAGATTGTGCAGGCCATGAAATCTTGTCAAAGTAGGAATCTCAACAATAAAATATCCAGATCACACAGTGTTCATGAGTGCAAAACAAATTCCAGGTGCAATAAACTGCTGCGGATTCAAGCATCCCAAAGGTTAGTAAGATAACCAGTATAGTAGCATCCAAGGATTAAAACTATGAATTCAGTGAGTAAATGTTGGCTTTTGTGAAAACAAATATCTAGATTTATCCAGTGCCATACAAAGGATAAATAAACCTTTTCCCTAGAACAGGAGAACAGTATATGGAAAAATTTGTTTGTGTTACTGTCTAAGTGCTTTGAAATATATTAATGGTCAGCATGCATTTCAAGCATGGTTTTGTTTTCCTATCTCTTTTCTCCAGCGCTTAAAGGTGGAGAGGAGGGCGCTGTGGTAAACCTACACTTTTCTTCTGAGCATTTTTCCTTCAGAAAACCTGTAGCAGCACTGGTACATGCTTTTTCTGAGACATTCCTTCCGCATTTCATATCCTGTTGAACGAGTTGTAAAACTAGATGCTAAAGATACTATTTTAAAATTAATAAGATAGTCAAAATCAACTCTGTAGTTGTTGATGTAAGCTTAACAAACTAGGTAACCTGTTCCAGGCCTCAGATTGCTGTTTTTTAAGAAAATGCACAATTCAACCTTACAGATACCTTGCACAGTTTGTTACTTATTAATAAACCAAGATTTTGGCTTTAAGATAACTATGTTTTGAATATGTGTACGCATTAAATACTAAGTCAAGAGAAGCAAATTTCTGTGTTACTTCTAGATAGTTTCTTACATTTCAAAAAGAGAGCAACTTCAACTATTTATAAACTGTAATTAAGTTTCTTTACAACATGACTCATTCTCAACAAGCAAGTCCTTTTTCTTTTGCTTTCTTACGAACTGTGTGGGAAAATTAGGGTTCAATCAGTGAAGAATTTACTCAAAGCTTAATTACCCATAAACAGCCCTCCAAGTTCTGCTCATGTAGAGCTTGCATAAAGACATGATTTTCCCCACACTATGGCTGTCTAAAAATTGACTTTTAAAAAATGATCTGTAAATTGCAATGTAGGAGAAAGCAGTGTTTTACTGGCTTCTTTCTCCAGTCTGCTGCTTTGAGTTCCTCTTACATTAACAGTGTGATGCTTAGGAGAGCCAAAGTAAGAAATCATAAGATTTAAATTACTTCGAGCATGAAACTAAATTAGAAAGCTTTACTTTCCTGAATGAGCTAATTGTTTAAATTTTCCAAAGGAAACGTTTCTATTTCTGAGAGAGAAGGGGTAAATGGGACTTCCTCTGACATAATTTTCATTTTAAATCTTGAGTTTGACAGCAGCATTTTTACCTTCATAACCAAATATTACTGCTTAACTGCATGACTTGTATAAGCTTGCTAGTTGAAGTGACTCACTTACGCAGATGAAGTTATTTTTAGGGAGATAATTTGCACTGTTTAGAAGAGAGGAAAAAAGGGAGAGAGAGTCCTACTAAGAGCTAGATCTCTCATTATAGTTTACAGAGCTCGTGAACCCAGCATCCAAGCAAAAGATGACTAAGCAAGGGGTCTATTGGTACTTTCAGGAATTTACAGACATGAGTCATCTGCTTATTTTCTGCAGACATATCACCAGGGTACTTTGTGAGTCAGCTGTTATTTGGAAATAGTACTTGTATTTAACATGAATACGTTTTTGTAGTTCTTAGGTACCTAGCATGCCAAACCAACACAGCCTTTTACACTTTGCCTAGTTCAGGTGTTAATTTACAAAACTGATGTGTTGCTCTTAACTGTGATGCATTTTTCATGGCAAAGTGTGAATGTTGTATTGCATGTAATTACAGTAACACCTTTGTCACCTTAGATATTTCATGAAGGCAGATCTGATTTTGTATTTTTGTGGAGATTGAGAGTCAGACTGCCTACACATGACCAGGTAAAAAGAAGAATTTTCTTCAGCAAACTGTGTGTGACTATGGGCAGAATTTGACCTTTTGTGTCCAATGCACCTTGCCAGCATTAATTACCAGTGGTATTTGCTTATTTTTTTCATTCTGTGCACTAACAGTGTCAATGGACGGGCATCCACTGGGACGGAAGCAAGTTCTTGTCTTCCTTTCCTATTGCTGAAATAATAGCTGGCTTACCTTGAGATATGTATAACACTTTAAACTCAAGGCTATTTCCTGTTTACTGGTCTTTTAGGTGTGGTTGTGTTCCAGAATTAGGGACAGGTTTTTTTACTTGGTCTGGACTCATCCACACCTTGTATTAAGAAAACACTTAGGTTAGAAAACTGGAAGTTTGGTGATTTCAGGTGAAGGGTAGTGTTATAAATCAAAGGCAGTTTAAATTCTCAAAACTCTATTTGCAGTTCAGGGTAGTACTGCTGTTGTCCAGATGTAGGATGCACAATTTTGAATCTAGTTTGATTATCTGATTTATGTGATCAGTTTATAATGTAAGTAATTCCTGAAAATTCCTATGCAGGTTTTGGTTAATAGAATATATTTTGGTGGTACCTTCTCATAACAAATACAGGTGTCACTGTAGTGAGGGCACTGCCTTGATTATCCATTTTAAACAGCATTTCCTAGTGCTAGTTACTTTGTCTTAAGAGCCCACCTTTAGTTTTAGGTAATGGAAAAAACTGTTGCTGCTTGCCTGTGTTATGTAGATGGCAGTTTTGAAGGGAAAGGTAATGGAAGTTAGAAATTCTCAACTAAAAAGTTAAGTAGAAGGGCTAAACTATTACTTGCAGCTATGCTGAAGTTTGTTATTCCTCTTACATGGTGATGAAATACTAACGTATACAGACTTGGTTTCTCTTAAGGAGTTGGTACTTAAGAAGGAAAAAGATGCACTAGAGAAACCGTGTAAGCACTCAGAGCTGAAGTAGTATATTTATAACATTAAAATAGAGAGTCAGTCTCCTTGTTTCTTTACTCTTTTCCGTGGTGGAGTCCTTCAGAGGCCAAGGCACACACACCATTTGTGAGGGGAGGGGAGGAGACAGCTTGCTTGCTGATAAATGGCCACGTTACACCAATGTTTTTCAGGGTTGTTATTCAGTAATCACATTATAAAGCGGAATTCGACAGAGCAATCTTTGAATCTAACCTTTGTTAAAGCAGTGATCTGCCCTCAAATTAGCAGAACTCTGCCCATGTCATTAGTGCTTAAATATCTGCTGGAAGCTGCTGTGTGGCCTGAGTCACCCGGACTCTGGGAGCTGTCACGTGTGGCTCAGACACTGGGTCATGAACCGAGCAAGCGCTGTCCTCCACGGGAGGATTTGTTGTATTTTGGGACTATGGCTGGAATGGCACATTTGATTTAGGGTGCTTCATGGCTACAAATGCTTTTACTCCTAGAGCTTGGAGGGTAGTTTCGGGAAAAGGGAGATATGGTGTAGCTGATGCGCATCTGAGTCTTTAGATGTGACTAGATAAACTTAAAAATGAAGGAACTAGCAGGGTGATAGCATGGAATCTGGAAAATAAAACCTGCCTTACCCTGATACTTCAGTCTGCGAGCAGAGATTTCATAGGAAGTGCTGCAATCTCTGGAAGTACTTAAAATACAATTCCACTGCAGTGTTCTTTCACTCTACAGAATTTGAAAAATGTGATTTGAAGGATAGCAAAAAGTACAGTTGTAGGTGCTTTATAAATGAAGTCTACACCTTTAAAAGAAATGCACATTCCTCTGTTAATTTGGGTGTTAGATTAGACATTTAATGTTAGTAATTCAAGTCTTGTCATAACTCAATTTAACTACGTATTTCTGAAGCCTCCTGAAATGAAAAGTAAACCAAGAAAATACAAACTATAATTCTAACAATGAAAAAGTTAAAAACTGATTCTGACCATGAGAACATACACAGTTTCTAGCTGTTGTAGACTATTTTATTGTTCTAACAGACCTAGCTGATCATGAGACAGTGATAAGCAAAGGAACTAAGAGGTTCTGATTTTTATTTTTAGTGAGATATTTTGGGTATTAATGACTTTGCAGTGCATTTTTGGTTTTGTGGGTGTTTTCTTGTCTAGCAGATGACAGCAAGTTGAAATCTTTTCCAGCTCATATGACTGAATCTTTCTACATTCTGTATCAAATCATTTGACCACTTTAGGACACAGACAGCTGTAAAATGAGAATGATAATGCTTTTGATGTCCATGGGGACACTAAAATATATTGGTTAAAGCAGATAAAGATAAATTTGGTTTTCTAGTGGAAAGCCTAGCAGAATGTATTTTGTGAATTTTTGAAAGGGAAGATTTCACTATAAAAGTAATTTTTTTTTAATAACTAAATAATTCTGGTGGAAATTTTATTATTAACATAGCAATGCACAAGCTAAACTTTTTTTAAATCATGTACTTTACAAAAGTGTTTTGGTAAAGCAAAGTGTCCTATACAGCAATAGGTTGGAATCATTACTTATAAGAAATACAGAAGGATGTCTTAGAACTAACCATCAGTTTCTCCTTTTCTGACACCTTTAAACCAATAAAATGGTCTGATATATTCCCAATAAGAAAAGAGGAAAAAAAATACACTGGTGTATTTTTAATTACTTTTTTTTCTTCTTGAATTGCAGTTGACCTTCCCCTGTACTTCCCTCGAGACCAACCGACCCTAACGTTTCAGTCCGTCTACCACTTCACTAACAGTGGCCAGCTGTACTCCCAGGCCCAGAAGAATTACCCATACAGCCCCCGATGGGATGGCAATGAAATGGCCAAGAGAGCAAAGTAAGTCAGATTGCTGTTTCCTACTAAGCATTCCATTTATTTCATGGTCTTTGGTGGGTAGAAATTTCATGGATATAACTGTACATTTTCAGTGTTACAAAAGCTGAACCTGTTCTTGTTCTCATGCAGTCCTGGTGTTCCTGTAGATGAGTGTAGACAGATACTCATGCTTATTACATTAGTGCTAGAGGACTGAACAAAAGAAGGCTCTTTCTGCTAGGCTTTGTATGGCATGGAGTGGTGACAGTCTCTGCTCCAGAGAACTTCCAGACTAAGTAGACGAGATAGCCCCTAGCAGGAGTAACCTGCATGGTAGCAGTCAGTCAAGGTAACTCCCTGGGGTTGTGTGGGTGTTGAGGGGACCCTGAAGGGAAGCATGTGAGCTGGAGAGAGCAAGGAAGAAAAACCTGAAAGATCTGGAATTAGGCTGTAATGAAAAGACATGGCAGAGCAGGAGGAGGTGGAGCAAACCACCATTCCAGCATAGGAGGCAGTCCTATCAGATCTTGAGAAAGTTAACTGAAAATCTGAATATCTCTTGCTTTATTGCTTTTTTTTTGTTAGTTGGAAACAGAGAATCTCTGTCTTCTTCCTCTGCATTTTTTCTGCAAGCCCTAGTTTTGGGCTGAGGAGAGACCACTTCAGTCTGTGTACCTCTTTAGTTAATGATGATAGGGCAGCCTCACAGAGGGTTACTGTTGGAAGGGCAAGCTTTGGGGACATCACAAGACAGTGATATCCCCAAAGCTAGATATTGTCCCTGTCTTCTCATGAAGCAGAACAGATTTTACCTGAATGTGGAGATATGGGCAGCAGCCTTGCTGCAGAATTCTGATTTTGCAAAGTGTAAAAATGTTAGAACAGCGAGAGATTTAAGCAGGCTGATAATGAGTTGTTCAGCATGTAAAAGCATCAAACTGCATAAATCACAAGGCGTATTGGGATGAACGTTTTGAATGACAGTCAGAAGATTAAATTAAATCAGCAAATATGCATAAAGAAGAGTCGAAACAAAAATAGTTCAGGCTGAGTAAATCAAATGAGTGACATGGTCAGAGACTGTAATTTGGAAATGATGGATGCAAACAACAATTGACTGATGCATTTGTAGATTTTTATACTAATTTAAATTATGTGGACAAGATCAAGTAACATTTGATTTGGGATTTTGATGCATTGTAATAAAAATTTTTTTGCTACTATTTGGTTTTGGCACCATATTGTTTATGGGAGCATCATTTCTTGATGATTTTGTGTGTGTGTGTGTGTGGACTTTCTTCTTTTCTCTAGCAGGATATTATGAGTATTTTGTTTATTAAAAAAAAAAAAAAAGTAGAAACAATAGCTGGAAGCATTACTGTGGCTTTTTTTATGACCATACTACAAAATGCATTTCTTTTGTAGCTGAAAGCTTACAAGTACCTGTGTGCTGTCTGCTAAGTGCATTCACTTATGAGTGGGTGTATACAAATGGACTTCTCTGCCCTGCACTTGAAATTTAGAAGTATTACAACAGTTGTCATAAAAAGCACTAAATGTGTACGCTTACTATCACATGTACTTTCAGTGAGGTTATTCACTCTTACGTTTGAGCCTGTGCATTTAAGTTTTACACTGGATACGTAATATGAGAAGGATGATGAGAAGCGGGGGAAGACAGTGTGCTGAGATGTCTGAAATAGCAATCATTGAGCTGCAAAGAGACAGAGAAGCTGCTCCAGTTAAAAGCGCTTCGCTTGCAGGAACAGCTAGTGATTCCTGAGTAGGTACCATAAATAAATCTGTATCAAGAAAAGTATGATGTTATGATACGTGTGAGCATATTTTAAGAAAGATTTTTAACACAATTGAACATCTTATGTAAACAGTGTTTAAAATATTTGCTAGGGCTTCTCAGAATAGGTTAGTGTGTTTCAACACAACCAAATAACTTCTTATTCTACTTTATTTTTACCACAGACATGTTATGGACCAACTATATGGGAATATATGTTGATATATAGAAAAGCATTCTAATGAAATGTTTTAGTTCAAATACCACACGAAAACTTACCAAATAGAAACAGAAAAAAGAATACATGATTTACTCTCAAGAATGTCATTCTCCTCTGCTGAAGTAAATGCAGCCCTTGTTAAATCAGAGACAATTTGTTTGTGTTCCTAAATACTGTCAATTAGGTTTTGCTTGTATATAGTCTTTTTCCCTCTTAGCAAAATGGTCTCCCAAGTGCTTAGCATTCTTAGAGACAAAACATCCCTGTTTATCTTCCTGGCCATTGCTCTAGGGCCACAGGCTCTCCCACTTGATGTTCCAGTATCTGACCAAATTCTGCACCCTTCTTCTCAGACTTCAGGGATCAGTGTACACTGTCTTCCTCTCTGGGGCTAAAGACACAGTCAAGAACAGCTTTTGCTTGCTCTTGCACCAACTGTAGAAGAATCATCAAGTTTGAAATGGCATCAGTCACAGATTTCTTCATCCTCAGTTTTGGCAAGCCCTGCCTCTGTTTTCAGCAACTCAACACAGCCTGCTTATTCATGGGCAGAGCTGTCATAAATTCATTCCAAAGGGACTTTGATTCTGTGCCCAGCCTTCTCCCAAGGTTGTTTTGCTGTGAGTTGTTGGGGTTTTTTTTCCAAACAGGTGAGCCCATCCAGTTCCTTCAGTGCAGGGACTAAACTTGAAAGTCTTGGTATCCTTGCTTATCTCTGTGGCCCCCAGCAGAAGTAGGCATCTCTTTTGAAGTTAGGACTTAACCCTTTGCTGTAGCCTTGAGATAATCAGTAGTAACTATAGGTAGGAGCAAAATTAGTCCCCTAAAATGCATACATATAAAAGTAGATTATATGCATTCACACCTAGAGACATATCACCTAAATCTAAAAGGCAAATTCCCATATCTCAGAGTATCAGTTTAGCTGGATCTTTTTTATTCAGAGAGAAAAACTGCTCATGTTCTTGCTGAAGTAAGTGGACCAATTTATATCTGTCTTGATGAAGTCCATGAAGTCGAACTCTCTTTTTCTGTGTCCTCTTAGGCAGATTTTAAAATCACTGGGCTCCTTTGCAGCCCACTGACTTAGATTCTTCACTGAGAGATAGCATCTGGTAACTGAAACTTGCTATTGTCTTAGCCCAGGGATTGCCCTGTGGCTTTATTTAATTCTGAAGGATGAATCGAGTCCTGATTTAATAATGTGATTTCAATTGCCTCCAGATTGCTTGTTTCTCAGCTAACACAAAATTTTAACCTGTTCCTCCAGCTAGGAACAGGGAAACCAAAAACATGAAAATTTTCTTACAAGCTGCTGAGATGCCATTTCCTCTCAGTTGGTATCTCAGGCTTTGCCTCTTTTAGGTCATTTATTTATATGTCTGTGGCCTCCTGCGTAAGCAGCTTCTCCAAAAGATTTGGTCCTAAAATACAATGGCAAGCCTAAGAAAATACGGTAAATTATGGAAAGTTAGCAGCCTTGTTTGTGGTGTACGTGTGAAGTAAAACATCTCTGTGCAGTTTCCATGGGAAAGCTTTCTTGTCTTCTTGCTTAAAAAGGCATTCAAGTGTATACAAATGGAGTCTTTAAAGAACACGCAGACTTGAAGCCTGGGATTTTATGGAGGAATACTGTAAATAAAGCTTGTTTGTTTATACAAATGAAATTCAGTTCTTAGATGCACTCTGGCCCAATTTCTGTCCAACCCAGTGCTGCTCTGTAGATTTAGGTTATACTTCAGGGGAGAGTAAGTTAAAACTCAGTTTACTGTTTTATCCTACATAAATCCACCTACTCATGATTAAAAATAGCAGGAGCATGGAAAACTGGTATCACAATAAGAAGTTTTTCCAAGGGTTCATACTCCTTTTTTTTCAAAGTTGGCTGATACAGAAGGTTTCTGAATATGACTGTTATCCCTGACCATTCATCGGTGTTTGCTGAATGTGGTATAAATTTTATATATCCCTTAGGGCATTCAGAGGGTGAAAGCTTAAAAGGATTCCAGTGCTCTCAACTGTATATTGGCTGTTGCTCTGCCATGAGGTCAAGTGCATCTTCAGATTATATCTAGGCACATCTTGTGCAAGCCATGTATGTATTCCCAGCATGGCTGCAGCTTCAGTTTGTGCTCAGCACAAGTGTGCCATGGTTAGGAAGTGTCAGGTGAACTGGGCCATAGCATTTTCAGCCTCAGCGATACCTTTTCTTTGAGTATCATCAAATTAGATGATGTGTATTATGTGAATAGTTGAGCCCCCCACTACAAGAAAGACCTTGAGGTGCTGGAGCATGTCCAGGGAAGGGCAGCGAAGCTGGGGAAGGGTCTGGGGCACAAGTGCTGTGAGGCGCGGCTGAGGGAGCTGGGGGTGCTTAGCCTGGAGAAAAGGAGGCTCAGGGGGCACCTTATCACTCTCTACAGCTCCCTGAAAGGAGGCTGTAGCCAGGTGGGGATTGGCCTCTTCTCCCAGATAACAAGTGATAGGAAAAGAGGAAATGGCCGCAAGTTGCGCCAGGGGAGGTTTAGATTGGATATTAAGAAAAATTTCTTCCTCAAAAGGGTTGTCAAGCCAGGCTGCCCGGGAAGTAATAAAGTCACCACCCCTGGAGGTGTTTCAAAGGTGTGTGGATGTGGCACTTAGGGACATGGTTTAGTGGTGGGCTTGGCAGTGATGGGTTAATTGCTGGACTTGATGAACTTGGTGGTCTTTTCCAACCTTAACAGTTCTGTAATTCTGTGATCACATTTTCAGATTTAAAAAATTGCATTTCTTAGTCTAATAAAAGGATATTTGAAAAGAAAAAGGGCTAGTTGTTGTGTCGCTGTTTAGACATATCAGTTGTAGTATGTCAAAGACTTGCTGTTGTATTCAGTAAATTTTGAGTGCCCTAATGATTTTTTTTTTGTTGTTTTGACATTAATCAGTTTCAACTCATCCATTTTTTATATTATTCAGATTTCTTTCACATTTTAGGCAGAATATCTATTACTATATTTCAAATTCTTTTAAAATAGCAAGTTTCACAATTTTCATGAAACTTTTGAGTTCCAGCTATGCTACCATGAATCTCACTATAAAATTTACATGTAAATATTGCACCCTTTTTACAATCTTCTTGATATGTGTAATTAAGGCAATAAATATTTTTTTATTCTTTGGGTTGTATTTAAGGGGGTTTTTGCTTATTTGTAGAACTACCAAATTGTATTTGCCTGTGTTATGTGATTTTCTTGCACACGTTAGTTATCTTTAAAGAGCGGTTGTCCAAAAACTACCTTATTTGCATTACATATACTCACCTCACAAAGCTTTTTTCATTACGGTCTTGGTCTCTGTTGTGTGTTACCTTAAACTTCAAATGAATTTCATAAAAATGAGAGTAAGGAACAGAAGCATAAAACCCAGGGACATCGTTCTTCCCTAGGTGTGTGTGCATGTGTTCAAACATTTGCAAGGCTCAGGGGATTCTTTCTGGAGAACACCGGGATAGGTACAACTAAAGGCTGAGGTGGTGAGCTGGGTTGCTCATTTAACTCTGGTTTTTGATAGTTTTGCATCAGAAACTGAACAGAAGTGATTTCCTTGCCTGGAATCGAGTAAAGTTGACATTTTGTTGCCGCTGGTGGGCCACTCTTCAGAACAGAAAAGGGCCAATACACTGTGACAGCCATAACAAGAAGAGATGTGGTGACCCAGACGTGTGAAGCTTATGAAGAAGTTGATTTGATTTTATAGACCATTAAATGAAAAGTGTGGGAGTGTCAGCTGATCAGAATTGTATGGGAACAGTAGAAAGGAAAATGGAAAAAGCTACGTTTTGTTAAAATACTGATTGCACTTTTGCTTGTAGCGCGTTCTGCAGTTGATTTACCAGCAAAACTTAATAACAAAATTATTTTGATTATAAGATATAATAGGTGAAGTAGATAGGACTTTTAGTTAGAATTTTCCCAGGACATTTCTTTATTTTACATAGCTCCTCTGCGTACACTACAGAATACAGTACATACACATGATAGTCGCACTTCTTGAGTCATATTTTTTATGTAGTTTTCTTTAAATGTCTCCCTGGATAATTAAGTCTGACTCTTAAGTTACGGTATGTTAGTTTCTGACAGGTGCCTGCCAGGGATCTTCAGTGCTGTCATGCATTATGTGGATTTCAGCCAAGACAGAAGGGCCTGGGTATTTGTTTCTGGTCACTTCTCATTAAAGCTTTGACTGTAGGAAAGAAAAACAACTATTTAAAGATGAGGAGTATAGGTGCTATAGGAAGTGCATGGAAATAAAATCTGTTAGGCAATTAGTTTTTCTGTGATTTTGTATAGATAACTCTGTATATGTGTGAACTGTACATATGTGCATTTTGATATACAGTAAATATTCCTTCTGCAAAAAAGTATTCTCATATATTGACAAGAGAAATGCACAGAAGAGATTGGAGAAGTTGGCATGGTAGAAGTGGAATATAATAGCACTTTGCTGGAAGACAACTGCTTTGTAGGAATGAAAGGATAGAATTTAATGTAGGTGGTTCTTGGATAACTGGGATTAAGTGGTGTTCTAGAAATACTGTGAAACGCAGTCACTGTCTGATTTGGCTTTATTAGAGAACTCCATTATACATTTATGAAAGCTGCTAGTTCTATATTAGAGCATGAAATTACAGTTAGGAACTTATGCAAATAAATGTCCTCCCTTTCTCGAGAGAAAAGTGTAGAGAGGAATAGGAAGGAGCTGAGATTTAATAGCCCAGATAAATACTGTTGTTTGATCAGTTATAAAATAAAAAGCTAAATAAAAATAGTAGGTGAATTCCATAGTCTTGTCTTTTGAGCAATACTTGTAATTTTTCCATTAAGCTAGGTAAAACTCTGCATTCATTTAGCCCACTATCATGTCTGTATCAATAGGTAGTAGTGGATGCTTGTGGAAAAGCATGGCAGAGCATGTAGTTGTATTTTCACCGGATGTTCCACCATCCTCAAAGATTTCTTTATCCAGTACTGGTGCATTTCCGTTAAGTAACCCTAGCTAGCTTTCCTTCTATTTGCTTGCTTTTTGTACCAACATCATAACATCATAAAATTCTGTGGCACGGGATCACACAGGTGTGGTGTGAATAACAAACTCTGTTGGCTTTTTTGCATTCCTGCCTCCTCCTAGCTCAAGTTGTTACCCTCTACCTCTTGTATGAAGGGAAGCAGCAAAAAGTTAATCTGCTGATCCCCATCCATAGCCTTTGTTTTATGAACCTCTTCATGTCTCTTCGGTCACCTTTTCTCTTGCTCTGCTCACTCCTTCCTTCTCCAGAACCTCTCCATGTTTCTGATCACCCTTGTCCCGCTTCTTTCTCCCTTTACTGTTTCTGTGATTTTCCTTCCGAGGCAGGGAGCTGCATGTTACTCACGATACATTCCCCATGCATATATGGTGATGTAGTGATACTGTCTGGTTTACTCTTTATTCTGGTTCTAATAACATCTGATTTGGTTTTTTGCATACAGATGAAGGTTAGTTACAGTGTCATTTTAGCACCAACATCTTCTTTCTGTTTTTCAGAGCCTGTGTTTTTTGTGTAAGTAAAATAATGTCTTTTTCCTCACATAAATATTGACTTTTCATCTGGTATGTTATCTCCCAGTCCCCAGTACTGTTAGAACTATCTGCAGTTCCTTGTAATTGTGCCTCATTTTTCCTTCCCTGACTAAATTGTTAGCATTAACAAACCTTTCCATCTTCCTTTGCTCACTTCTGCATATCATGTAGGAATATGAACAACACAGGTCTGTGCTGTTGTGTTGATCACAAAACACCCATTTCTGTGCACTTCTCAGGTGACTTCACCCTAATGGTATTCATCATTTATTCCTGTCCTTGTCTTTGTATCTTGACCTGCTGTTTATCCACTCATAGATCTTCTCTCCTTCTGTGGTAATTCAGGGGGTTTTGTGCCTTTGAAAAACCTTCCCAAATACCTGTAGGTAGGTTGAACAGTGTGTGTCACTTGAATTTCTCTTGTCCAGGTGGTTTTGATACCTTAAGAAAATAGGAGACTTGAGAAGCACAGGTTTGGCTCCTACCCAATATATCATATTTACTCGAGTCCACTAATTTTGGACTTTTTATGAATTAATGCTTTCTTTTAACAGTCTCTACCAATTTGTAAGGTATGGACACAAGATTCATTGGGTCATATTGAGTTCCTTCTATCCTCCCGGACCTCCAGACCTTTTTTTAATTGACATCAGACTTCTCTGGTACCAATGTGTTTTAAGCAGGAGGTTACAAGCTATTTAAGAGTTTAACTTTCTCACACTTGAGTTTCTCTAGAACTTGGGTGTGAATGTAATCTGGAACTGCTGATTTGGTTGTGTTTTGTTCATTTGCTTGTTACCTTTTTGGCTGACATTTCTGCATGAGTCAGATCTTTTGGTACATCTCTTGGAAAGCAGGATTCTGGTATGGCAGCCTCTTCAAGAACCTCCATTTCATTTCTTCTTTGTGGCTTTATTTCTCCTGAGCGTTCTTTTTACTTTTTGACCACATTTTGTACTGTTTGACAAGTGTTTATTTTGAGGGCCGGAGCTAATTTGTTCCTCAAATTAATTTTTTATTTGTTTTATTCTGTTTTTTCCTGTTAGTGTTAAGGTTTGTTTCTGTCAGGTTTTCCCCTCTGGATGAGTCTCCAGCCTTCTGAGCATTTACTTTTACTTCTAATAGCAAATATATATCTTTTGAATAGCATGGAGAAACAACTGCTTTAATATGTTTTATATAATCACAGATGTGTGGCGTCTCATCCGTTTCCTTCTGACTGGTTTGTCCTAATGAATATCCAAGGAGGTTTCTTTTATGGTTTGGTATGTTGCCTTCGGCCCCTGTTGATAAGCAATCTGGCAAAGCAAAGCGGATGGCATGATGAAATCAGTACTTTCACCTGCAAGCAAACTTCGTTTTCAGGGATGCTGGTTGTCAGACTCATTATGGATGCACCTGTGGTGTAACTCTTCATTTCTGCCTCTGAACTACAATAAAGGGATTCAGTAATCTCTTAAAGATCATTCAAATTTTATTATTACTACTGTGAGCTCCTCTCTTCTTGCATCTACGCTTGTCTTTCCTTACAAGCTTCAATCCTGAATGTATTCTTGCCCAGTCTTTTCTGCTTTCTCTTACTACTTATGTCATCACTACTTTCACACATTCTTTACCCTGTCTTTTACGCTTTGAAGAGGTTCCTAGTTGCATCTTGTCTCACATTGACTCTCTCCTTCGAATCCAATAAAGAGTTTGTTTAATAATTGCTCTCCAACAGTAGAGCTCATTGTGCATTTATGTAGCCCAGATGAGAGGAAATAATATGTGTCTTGAATAAACACTATCTCTTTAAGAAGTTAACCTTTACCTGGAGTGGAAAAATATGGCTATGGCACTTCAGCAACTAGGAAAAATAGAGCAGACTTGCCATGCTGTAGCTCATAGGACTGGAAATTTCCTGCAAATTAACACTGTATTTAAAAAGACTCTATGAAGACTGAGTTTTTCCATGATGACCTTGGAATATCATTCTCATGATCCACTGATAAGGAAACAGAGTGACCATGCTGTGACAGAGATATTCCAATGCACCCTTCACAGACACTCACTACCCTGTGGGGAAAATGGAAGTTAAGAAAGCAGAAGCAAAATTTGCTATGATCTAAGACCACAAGCCTTCATCTGACTGAAGTAAATCTATTTATGTACATTGTGGAGAAGGTGAAGGAAGTGAAGTGTTTTATCTCTTGAACTGACTGGCAAGCAGAAGGCATTGATGAAACTGTTTCAAAATAAGAGGTTCAATTTTCTATGCATGCTTTGGAATACAGATTCACTGTGTCTGTGCATTACACCTTTGTAAATTTTTAAGTATCTGTATCAGAAATCTGTGAGACATTAAATACCAGAATCTTGATTTCCAGAGGATTTTTAAAAATTGCTTTCATAGTTACTGGCCTTGGTCTGTATGAACTGATTATGTCCAGTAGCTGTAATTTTTATCTGTAATTGTCAGTAAAGGTCCATGCATTTTGGAACACGTATATTCTTGGAACCAAAGTTAGCATCTTTTGCAAAGTGATGACCCTACTTATGCTGCTGCTTTAAAATAAACATTAATTGCCAGCCTACATAATGATCTGCAATCCTGGTTCCACAGCAGTTCCCTAGAACTCCCTTCCTTTATATTTTGCTTTTAGTCAGATTGTTATATTTATGGTTGTTTCGTGCTTTGAACAGATTGTCAAAATTCATTTTGCTTTATGGTAAGTTGGGCAGCAAAGTAATCTTAATTTTTACAGCAGACCGATGTTGAATTCTTCACTTCATTTATAAAATCAATTGACACCATAGGTTTTTGGAACAGATGCAAATGTATAACAAAATGAAAATTTACTTTTTATTTCTGTTTGCTTCATATGGATTAAAGCCACCTGTTAATTCTGCAATCAGCATAACTGTTGAAAAACATGTCTAAATATAACTATTTCTTGTACCTTTCTGTGTGACTTGAATCAGAAATGGCAATAACTCCAGAAAGAACTTTTGGAGGAAAAAGATATTGTTAGTAAAATACAGAAAACAGCTTTTGGACATGAGTGAATTTTAATGTTTAAACTTCTGATGTGTACATGGTTTCATTAGTTCTGCCACTTCTATTTCCTGTTATGGCTTTGGTAGCACATGTTTTGGTTTGTTTGTAATTTTGGAGACAAGTTTCTGTTGTGCAATATTATCAACTGAGCTGAAAACAACTGTATTTCTTAAAAACTTGTGTTTTGATGGTTGCCCCCTGCAGACCTCCAGTTCTCTTGATGCTTGATTACTGTTCTGTCCATCAGCCTGGCTGCACAGTCCGTGCCTTGCGTAGACTGGCAGGTAGAAACAGGCATAAGAAATTTACTAATCTCCTTGTAGGTAATTCACAATAAAAAGAGGTAGAGAGAAGTATTAGAAGAGGAAGAGGGATTGTGATGCATTTGTTTTGGCACATGGGAAAAAAAAATTGCTAGCAGCATAATGGCATTGTGCATTGACTCCCTTGTACATTTGTGTGTTTAGCCAGTTACAGTAGCAGTAATTTAAGAAGTATTGTCTTGCTGTTGTATAAACACTTCAGATGTTTGCTTGGCATCACCAGTTCTGGAGATGTATAAAATGGAGAACTGTGTAGACATTGTGTTTCACATAAAAGCAAAATATTTGCTCTAGATAAAGCTGCCTAGTAAGGAAATTATAAACCACATCCCAAAGAGCATACCATCAAGAAGCTTACTTTAGAAACATGAATACATGCCAAGTATCGTTATGTATATTTGAAGTGAGAAAGAAATCCTGGAAGGTACCTGTGTCATTCTGCTGCTGTGCTTGGATAAATTTTTGTGATGTTCAGATTTGAATGGTGGTTTAGAAATGCTGCTGTCTCCTGAGTGCCTTGTGCATTCCGTAATAGTTCTGATTTTCATTAGCTCCTGAGCCTTTGCCACTTGGCACCCAGCCCTGTTGTGGGCCTGCCTGCAACAAGCCCAGTCCCAGCTAGGGAATCAAAAGTTAGAGTGCTGAGAACTGTTCATCACTTCAGTTTTTGTAACGTCTTAGATGTGGAGAGAATGATATAACAATAATTTTCTCCTAATACAGGTGTCATAAAATGTTTGCTGTAGAGTTAATCTCCTGTTACCCCATAGTTATCCCAAAGCAGGAGGTGAGGTTATTCAGCTTTGCTGTGAGTGCTCATGTATCTTTACCCTGGTGAGGAATGCTATGGAAGTGCCTGTGAATAAATAGACAACACGGTTCACCCAGTGGAAATATGTTTTTAATGCATTATATATAGTAGAAATAGCAAAGATGTTCAAATGTCTCGTGTCTGAGTTTAAAAGGAAAAAGCTACGCCTCAAACTTTGGCATGAGGCCTATTAAAAGACTGGGCTTTCAGTAGGTTTCCACACTTCTGCATTTAGCCCTTGTTCAGAGCAAAGCACAGAGATGCTGGAGGAGGGCATAAGTACAGGGTAAGGACCTAATGAGCAGTCATATGGAATATGACCTAAATACATACCCACTGTTGGAATTAATGCAACAATTTATTAATTTAAGTTCCTTTTGTTAATTAGTGCTAATCATGTTAAATTAGGTAGGTCCTGACAAAAGGAATTTAGAAAGAAAACTATTATATATATTAAAAAAAGACAGGTTGGCATCTTTGATTTTGTTCAGAAACAGCAAATCTTAGAAAGTTTTGAAAGTTATGGTAAATACCTTCTGTACAGGAGATGAATTATTGGGAGTCACATGAACCAAACCAGCTGGATGTGCCTGTGTGGTCACAGGAGGACAAATCCTCTCATCTGGCATCTAGAAGGTATTGTTGTAGGTGTTCAGTATTTTCAAAACAAGTTTTCATTGTGTCAAAACAAGTTTCAACAGGAACATAAAAATACAAAGGCATGCTGCATATGTATGTATGATCCATGCAAAAATACTTTGTACTTCAGAAAGTGAGTAATCAAGTGACATTGATAAAGCCTGGAGAAGCTCTTTTATAATTCTAATATGTCTGTGCTGTTGAAATAATTTATATAACAAGATTTTATTGCCAAGTGTCAGCATAATAATACCAGTCTGGAAGGAATAGGTCAAAAACCTCAAGAAGCCTCAGGCTATCCTTCACTCTGACCTGCACCCTTCTTAATTCTTGTTTTCACCAAATTTAATTGGAAGAGGGGAGAGCATTGCTGTTCTAGCTAATTTATGAAGATTAGTCATCTATGGAGTTGATGTTTTTCTGTCAGGATTCAGTGGCATTGAAGAAACTTGTAGATGTCTTGGAGCAGTTCTTCTAGAGTACAGCGGAAAGAAATACGGGATGCAAAACGACGAAAATCCTAGAAGTACAATTCCTTTAAAAGAAATGAACAGCAGTTGGGACAAATACCTGGGATTCTTGGTTGTATCTAATACAGCTGGACAGAATACAATTCAGTCCTTAGCTCAGTCCCAGGATTATTCGACCAAACTCAATTTACCTGCTGGACAATTCAGACAATAGAGAACTACTGAGGAGAATGGGGTACTACCTATAGACCTTACTTCAGAAGACTTGGAAGGATTAAGTAGAACTATTCAGAGATCACCATGACTACAGGAGTACCTGCCCAAGTCAGATCTATTAACTTGAAAAAGTTGAAGAAAAGAACTCTTGTTTTCTTGTATGCCTTGCCTAGAATAGGAGAAAATGGATCTATTTGTCAAATTCGCTGGCTGCTATGATTTTGAATACACTAAGGGTCTATAATTAGAGCCATATATTTACAGAATGAAACCACAGTTGCAGTACTTACTAAAGTATTTTGCAAGAATTAATTAAAATATTGAAATAATGGGTAATATTTAAGAATAAAGTTTGATCTCAAAGCCAGTAGTAGGAAAAAATCCAAATGTGATAACCTGAGTCTGCCTTTAGATGAGAAGGAACACAATGCGTGTGCCTGATGCAGTGAGATAAGGTCTCTGTGTCTTTGTGAAAAGATGAAGATTGTGGCTCAAGGGCTTTAATTTGCCAGTAAGGTCACTGTGCTGGTAGTAGAAGTGTTGCTGTACTGCTAATCTTGATGTGGACCATCATGGTTACTTCATCCCCTTCATTTTACTTGAAAGTCCCACATCTTGAGCTGAAACAAATAAAACATGAGTGCAAATAGGGATAGCATGGATGAATTTGAGATTAGCATGCTGGAAAACGTGGCACTCATGAATTGAGGAGTTTAAGGGGAATCTATTTTGTGAATGACTTGGGAAGATGATTCATCACCCCACGATGATTGTCCGGGTCCCAGACATAAAAAGCAGAAATCTCATTGATACATTGTATATGTTTTTTTCCTCGCAGAGTTTGAGTCTTGATGTTCTGCTCTGAATTTACCACATGAAGATTTTAGCAGAAGTAGAAACACCTAAACAACCCTTTTAACTTTATTACACCAGCAGTGGTAACTAGAACACAATTGAATAGTTGGCTGTAGTACCAGTCCAGCAAAAGCAACTGCAGAAATCAAGTGTGTTAGGATGCTTTCACCGTAAATACATGGGAAGTGTTGTTTGATGGGAGATTGCAGCTACGTGATTTAAAATCTTTGCAGATTTTCAGCACAGATATCTGAAGGCAAAAGATATTACCAAGTGGTCAATGCAGATTTTCTACCAACTGCATTTAAAAAAATGCAGCACTAAGTTACCCTGGGTAAAAAACCGTACAATTAGAATGAAATTTCACAAAAGCATGTGAATTCTGAGTCAAGTATGTTTTAAGCACGGCAGACCCACACGCTGGGATTTAGACATGTATGGGCTTCTGGAGACCTTGTACCACACTCAGTGTTTCATATCACTAGAAAATAGTAAGCAGCAGGTGAGCCAATTTTACCTTCTTTTAGATACTTACCACTTGCAATAATAGCAAGACTTTCTTTCCACTGGATAATAAGGTGAAGGAAAGAGAAGTGCTTTACTCTCAACAGATGTCCTTGAGCGTAGCACCTGGAATTCATTGTACTATGTCAAGTATATGTAGTGGCTAACTACAGCAAAATGTGTTGTTTTCTGGAGTTTTGAAGAAAAATTTCCATAGAAACCTCATAACTTACTACCTTGAACTTGGAAAATGACCATTTGAGGGAACAAAAACGAACAGACAAAAAACAATGGAGTCTTACAGTAAGAAGCTCAACAAAGAGTTAGACATGTGCCTGTAAGTGTATGAAGACTGGCACCCACTCTAGGCTGAAAAGAAAGCAGCTCTCTAAACACTGTTTAAGCTGAGATCTAAACCATTGTGAGAAGGATGCAACACTCAGCGTGTTTTACTTTACATGAGTGTTGATTGTACTCAGCAGTCACGTAAAGAGTATCTGTGGACTTCGTACAAATTAGTTTCTCTGTACTTAAAGGAGAATTTATGCAGGTCTTCTGAGCTTGGTGTGAGGTCAGTGTGATACAGACCCACCAAGAACATGGTAGATGAAAGCAGGAGAATGAAGGATCTCCATCTTTCCCAGAAATGAGAAAAGGCATTGGTCAAAAGCTGATTTCTGCCATTTGACACAGCCTTGAGAGACCATAGGTCAAGTTAGCTTTCTTCATCTTCAGTGTAATTCAACAGGTACCCACATTACTGTTGTTGGGTTTTTTTAATAACAGTTCTCCAGAGCTGAAAAGCATATCTAGTGTATATAAAGTAATAATTTCAAAATAGTTTGGAGATAGCTTGAGACTATCATGTGACAAAATTTCTGGAAAAAAATTTCAGATATTTTTGTATGAATTCCTGTGGTATAGCACAGAACATAGTTATTGAGGGTATAAATTCATGTGGATCTGTTAATGTGAATAGGGTATGAGGAATGTATCTTTTTCCGAAGTTTGTATTTATATTCAATGTTTCTCTGTGCCTGTATGTACAGGATGATGGAGTATGAGTGTTGTCTCTTGATTTAAAATCTTTCTATAAGGAATAGCATTCCATGCGCAAGAGGCCTTTACCATGCAGTCTATAGCAGAGTATTGTCCTTCAAAAAAGCTGATATCTCTCTTAAAGTTATTTCATGTCATCTCTTGTGACATAATAGTTCGTGCCAAGGTCCTATTTGGGCAGAAACACGTACATTTTGACTTCAATGCCAGATGGTTGATAGATGAAACTTACTCAGAAGGTGATTGGTGCTTCTTTTCCTTCTTACTGGTAATCTCTGCAGAGGAGAAAAAATGTTGTAATTTCCATTTCACAGGAAATTCAGGTGTTTTAACACATGGTTTTGTCCCAAACTTTGGATGAAAAGAAAAAAATTTAGAAAAAAATTTCTGGTGTTCATTAAGGAGTTTCATTTACCTTCTCCTACTTCCCCCTCTTTCCTCCTCAATCTACTAAGTGTGCTGTAGCTGATACAGTCCTATCAAGTATACTGGACTTTTGGATTTCTTAGCAGGGCCTATTTTGTTTTGGTTTGGGGGGTTAAGGGAGCTGTGTTAATTTTTTTTTTTGTGTGTGTATGTGTGATGAACCATAATTATCTCTGATTTTGTTTCATCTGAAATATCTAAGGTGTATGGGAGAGGGACAGAAATGGAGGAACATAACCTGAGTACACTTGTGGCACCGCATTTGCTTCAGTCTGGAGAAGACCAAAATGATAAGGGCAACTTTAAGCATGTACTTTAAGGTATAAAAAGAAAAAAAGTAGACATTTAAAATGATGGCGTACTAAAGGAATTTTTGTAGTGTATGCAACATCGCCAAGAGGTTCATATGAGCTACCAATGACTTAACATCCTCTTTGGAACAGTATATCTGATCAGAATGTAGGGAGGTGTTGGACTTAGTTTTGCAGCAAAGGGTACAAGCTCTACTGCAGCAATCAGTGAAAAGAAAGGATGCAAGTGTAGATAAAGTTGGTGTGGGAGGGTGTTTGTGGTATCAGAAGCATTCGTTCTGGAATTTACCTAACAGAAAAGGCATGTATAATTACTGCATATAATGCAGTAAGTGTGGGTTTAATACAAAGCACAGACATGCTATAAAGGAAAGAAATAAAATGTAGGAAAATAATTCTGATTGTATCCCATTTAATAATTAAGAATTTTTACAGTTTTAGAAGGGGAAGTTTTAAGTAACATTTATCAAGTCAGTTAAGATCATGTGAATGGAAGAGAGTCTGCGGATAAGCTATCAAAGGGGAAGGGAGAATCTATTTAGAATAAGCAAGCCGAGAAGCATAATTAAATGTAAGGACAGATAAAGCAAGGAAAAGTAAAAGGGATAGGTCCTGACATTGACAACGTACAGGTGATATTTCTTGAGCTAGCAAAATACATAGAATTGACCAGGACTTACAAAAGCTACAGTTTCAAAGGTATGGTAGAAAAAACACAGATACAGAAATGGCACTCAACTGTTGAGATCAGGGGACAGGCAGACCTTCTCAGCTGGTTTGTGTATGAGTGTGTGCCAGCATGAACAATCACTTTTGCGGGCATGATGATGAGGGTTGTTTTCTGAACTTTGCTTCAATAAACCAAAGTGTGTTCTGTAAATACACAGCACAATCTGTATATGCTATAAAATACGTGTGTGTGCTGGTTGTCCTCTTTCTGGTTTCCATTTCTGGGATCAGCTCCTCAGTCCAGAAATGCTTTTACTTTTCATTGCTCTTTTAACCTTTGGACAGCATCTCGTGCGCGTTTACAGCTTGTGCACAAAAGCTGACTGCAGGTATCTGTTAATTTGCCAAGCACAACCTCACAAAGAGAAAGGAGCGTTCTCTTTGTGGTATTGCAACGTTTTTAGGTGTGAGGAAGTATGATTGTTGTTCAGTGATTGCCAAAGCTTCTACTGCAGTTATGAAACACATCATGATTGTGAAGCTGATCGGTGTGTGTTTCGTTCAGGAGGTAAACCGGCAGAGAGATCAGGAATCTAATAAATGACATTGCAGCTATTCTCACTTTTGATTTCTTCTCGGTGAGGAGGACAGGAGAGAAATTTATAGAGACCAGTGATACAAATAGAAAACAAAATTTTTAAAAAAAGAGAAAGTGAAAGTTCGGTGCAAAATGCAGTAGGCAGAAACCAAAGACAGAATGATGAAGCAACTTCTACTATAACTGGCAAATAAAGGGTATCCCTGGGACATGTAAAATACATTTATTACATTGTTGAGTATCTCAGCACAAAAAACTCAAAGGTACAGTTCTAACTCGGTTTTGGATATGTAGGATTAACTATATGAGTCACTTGATCCTTTGTAAAGAAGATAGACTAAGATCCAAAATATACAAAGCACACTTTACAAAATAACATTATCCTGTAAATTTTGAAGTTTACTAAAAGGAATTACAGTTCATCCAATGTTGCTAGTATTTATTTGCTACATCTTATGTAAACTGCTGCCATCAGCAGTGACAGTATTGTGTCAAGGTTTCTGTTAGGAGACAGATAAAGAGCTTATCTCCTGCACATATTCTGACTTCACTGTTTTCCTGCTCCATTGCCTTGTCTGTCTTTGGGCCTTTCATACCATATGTGAAGCTTTTTCCACACCGGGGAAACAGGAGATGTGGGAAACATCAAGTGCTTCAATTCATGTTTTTGAGATTACTCCTTCCTAATCATGTATTTTCTGTTCTTTTCACTAGGACATATTTCAAGACATTTGTCCCTCAGTTCCAGGAGGCAGCATTTGCTAATGGGAAGCTTTAGGCAGCTTCGGGCACGGAAACTATACAGGACAGATCCTTCAGTCTGCACATGTCAGCCCAGAAGAAGAATGCCTGGAAATGGGTTGGACTGTCTTGATAGATGCTTTCTTGCCTCTGAAGTGGTTTTAGTAGCTTCAATTTTTGAAACAAAGACCTCACTAGCATGCTTAGTACTGAATATTTGATATTAGTCCTGCCCCTTTGTCTCTGCCACCACCATTCCTTTATATATCTATTGGATTAAATTTAAAAGGGCCTGTGTTGATATGATAACACTTCCTTGTGCCAACAATTTCCTGTATGTTATGCCTTGTTTCCTTGTCGTCAGGTGGTCTAAATTGTATTTTTTTTTCCCCATGGAAATATGATGTAATGTGTATATTTAGTTAACATTTTCAGCTTATCCTAAGAAAACATAAAACTGCCGTATGTACCGGGAATGCCTCATGGAGTGTACAGTGCCATATTCTGCCTTGGAGGTTTGCGTCTCACTGTGGTTGTTACTCTCACAGGTATGGATATGAGTTGCACACTTCAACTCTCAGTGCCTTTCCAGTTGGTCTGAAGTTAATGTGGCAAGGTGTTTGAGGTTTGGTGGTTTTTCTGATACTTGTGTTGAAAGCTCATCTTATGTGAAATGTTAGGCCTTTATGCTTTGTTTTTATTTCCAGTTGTACAATTTTGGTGTTTTCCTAATGAGCGCCCCTTGCCATTACAAAAAAGTTCTACTTCTTAAGTACCAACATGCAAGTAACTAGTTATATAAATCAGTATAACAAAATAAAGCTCTTTCATAGACCTGTAATTTTTCCAAATAAGATAAATACTGCTAAGAAGCAAACTTTCAACAAAGGAATGAATGATGTCTTGGAAAATAACTGATGAACTAACATAGGGCTGTAAGTATTTAGTTTAATGCTTAAGTTAAACATATCTTCTCAGAAATTATTTTTAAGTGTATATAACTGGAAACATTACCTCCACTAATTCTGAAATGCCAAATGCAAAATCCCAACTATTCATCCTTTCTTTCCTGCTTGTGACAGGCACACCAGTTGGGACTAATGGTCACGATGTCACTTCCCCAATTAATTTGTGAATAGACCAAGGTACTTTCCAGTAAGGAACAAAATTAACAGAGCATGTTGCTTATAAATGGTATGTGGAAAATGTGCCCTACTTCTGCTAAATACAAGGAACTAAATGAATAGTATGCAGATGATACAGTGGAACTGGAAAACTTTTAATATTAAATTATTCACTAGAGCACCACATGCAAGGAAATCTCATCAAACTACTTGATTGGCAGTATTCTCCTACCCTTTCTACAACTTGTTATTTCACATGAAAAATAGTGCTTTTCAGGGTTTATATTCACCTAGGAAGTACAGATGGGTTTTGAGTAGTGAAGCTTAATAATTAAGAATTATGCAAATAATTCACCTCTAGAAACTACAGGTATTTTTAGCTAGTTTGTGGGCAAATTTTAATTTATGTTTAATACTGAAGTTCTCGGCTGAAAATTAAGCTGCAAACAAAATCAGAAGTTTTATTTTAAGTCTGCAGAGGAGGCATATTCCATCCTGTGACCCACCCCTTTGTGACTCTCAGTGCATTATCTGAGGACTGTCAACAGTTTCAAAGGTCTGAGCCTGAATTCCCTCTGTGGAGACATTGCATGAGGCTTTTGCATGCTTAGAGCAGATGTGGAAGGTAGTGGTTTTATGTGAATAGCAAAATCGTAACTGAACAACATCAGGTGACTAAGAACAAAATATTGTTTAGTATACTGGGATGATCTCACATCTGCATTTCTTAAGGTAAAAGCCAAAGCCACAGACATATTCAAGAGTAAGCCAGCCTTGTGAATGGGGTGGGAGAGGGAGGGTGGCTAATGGAAAACATTTGTTCTCATAGTGTTCAAAATCTGATAGAAACAATCTCTAGCCATCTTCAAAAGGTATAAACCAAACCCTTAAGTTGCATCAGTACATTCCTGGAATCTTACATTTTACAACTTTGCCTTTGATTCCGTGTTGTAGTGATTGCCCCATGAACAGAGTGTATGCTTTATATACCTGATTGCCCAAGTGGCACCAGTATTTCTTGTTATCTTTTCAGAAGTTACTGTCATTCAAAGGCTGGAAATTGCACAGTAGTTTGAAAAGAGGTCCACTCTTCAGAATTTAGATTTATTTTCAACCAAAAATGCATCCTTCACCTCAGTCCTAGTCATTTTGGACACGGAACCGCTTTGTTATTAACGAGTTTTAGAGCCATGTAAGAGAATATTTTGAGGGTACAAAAAGCCTAAACCAGCAATTAATTGTGTTGAATTCAATAGTTTCACCAACTTTTCACTAACATACATGGAAACAAATGAATAGTTTCAGTCTAATTTTAATGTCATGCTACAATTGGTAGTATTTTGAAAAAAAAAAAGGTAGAAAAGATGAAAAACTGTACTGTTTGTGTTTAAGATAAGCCTATCAATTTTTAGATTAGAAGAAAAGGTGGTTTTGTTACACTTAATGAGCATTTTCTTTATTTCAAGGCCACCCTGCACTCTTTGACCTACATGGTATTTTATGGATCTCTTTCTAATAGATCTCAGAAATACTGGGTGTTAGCTCTTCAAATGGGGTATTGAGAGGAGAGACACTGGAATGAGTGAAAGCTTCTCTCCAGAAGAACTGCCATATAAATACTATACCAGAAGAGAGGATTAGTTTGAATAATTTTATATCACACCAAGTATCCATTGAAGGCATTTAAGTTAGCCATGAAGGCTGGGATCGAATGAGTTGTAGTTATTTCTGTTACCTCCTGTTTTATTATAATTTCCATTGTGGCCAGTTTAACGGCACTGAGACTCTCAGTGCTTCCTTCCCTATTATGTGATATATGCAGTTGAAGGGAGCAGTCAGACCTAGGCTATTTTCCTTGGCTTATGAGAACCACAGAACAGAGGAGAAAAGTAGCAATGTTGCAAACGTATCGAAAAGCCTAAACTCTGCTCTGTCCTAGTTTTGACTGAAAGAATGCAGTAAGTCTTGAGTTACTAAGCCCTGCTAATGCACGGTTTTCCAGAGGTCCTTAAATCACAAACTTAGAGTCAAGCCTTCATTCATCTGTATACATAATCCACTGTGCTAGAAGTAATACCAAATCTTATGGATTCAAAGTCAGACTTTTTGTGAACTTGCTGGAAAGACCCGACAAACAGCTGGAAGAATAAATAAAAGTTAACTATACCATACATGGTTTGGCCTTCATTGATCTTTCCATTGTCCTGGCCACTGCTTTGTTGATTGGCACTTTTCATTTGCTGAATCTGCACGTTTTGGTATTGTCACTGTCCTTGAACATCCTCCCATTCATACAGAGAGTAGACTTGAGTCAGTTTTTGAGAACAGAACATTGCTGGAGCTAGCACAGATCTCCTGTGCATTGTTGAACCCTCCCTAGGGATGTTTCTGTGTATATTCCCTTTTTCTCATCGTCTCTGGAGCCTACAGCAATAAGCATCTTTGGTGACTCAGTTGGTGGATGAGATTTAGCCATGAAGTGCAGTGCTTTAAGTCTCACCTGAAGTGGTTTTACACAGAGCTTTCTTACCTAGGAAAGAGAGGATTAAATCTTGAGTACTCTCCATTGAGCAGTGCCCCCTAATACAAGTTGTTGAGTATCGCAGAGCTCAGAAACCTGTTTACGTGCTGAGTAGGGACTGCAGCTTAGACATCCTTCTGTGTCAGTACCCTTAACCAGAGAAGCAGCAGGCAACAGAAAGCTGTAGCAGCACGTGAGGGTCGCAGGTGTGAAATACATTTCTAGCACTGTGTCTGTGCAGCCGTGGTACATGGAGGTGAAGGGACGAGCCCTTTGTCAGTGGAGAAGGGGAGTTTCTCACCTTTCTAGCTTTATGAGAAAGACGTGCTGCAAGGAGGTAGCAAGCTTTGGACACAACTTATGACAATGATTGTTAATTATGGGGTGCTGTTTCTTGCCCTGTGAAGCAAATGAAGTCTGTGACCAAACTGAACTACCAGTGAACATTCTTCCCTTAAATTGCTTATGTCTCTGTAATTGATGTATTGTAACACTCATTAAAAACCTAAAGGCACTCTTACTTCTTAAATGTTACTGAAAATCCCTTAAGTCATCTCCTTTTCAGTTTTTATTTTCAGGTGTCTGTCCTCTTCTGGGACAATTTTGCTTCATTCTTACTAGTCTTTTAGCAAACTTGAGTTCTTTTTTTAACAAGGCAACAAGGTGTATGCCAGTGTCTTGTGAGCCTACATTAAATGTAGAATTATTTGCTGTAAAAATAAGTAGAAGCTGTTTTTTATTTACTGAGCCAAGTGTTGTGTTCTCCAGAACAGAAGAATTCTGAGGGAAGGCTATTACCAGTGCAGAGAGGATAATCATGCTGATGGCACTGGGTACATTTTTTTTTACCAAATCTTCATTTAATTTCCATGTTAGCAAATTAGCAGGGTCAACGGGAATTGTCCTTTCCTGAAGGTAGCCTAAATAAAGCATTGATCAGGCACTATTTTATCTTGTTTATATTTTGCATCAATAGGGTTTGCCCCTACAGGGAAAGCCAGTAAAAATCTGAAAAATGTCTACAAACAGTGCAGGGTTTTTGTAATATTTTAATTTACTGATTTCTGTAGATTCGGAGAATAATTTCAGACTTTGTTCTGGGGAAAGGTAAACACAAATATCAGAAACACGAAAGTAATTTTAGCTATGTAGGAAATAAAAATCTGGCAGTCTAAGTATTATTTTGCAATAACTTGAGGGTTCTGCCATGTATTTCTAAGCATGTGCCTTGAAAGGCCATGGCATGTAGGTGATTTTAGTCCTGCTTTTCTTATTCTATTCCCTGTCTGATGTTAAAAAGCTCAGGTCTTGGTTCCAAGGCGCTGCACAAACACCATTTTGTTAAAGTGGTAGTTACCAAGCAAAAAGGGGGGAAACCAGTATCGGCTGCTGAAAATAGGCCTTAAATTATCAAGAAATCAGAAAGGAAGCAAGGTATGGCAGCTGCCCTGCCACTTGCTGAGTCTACAATATATGGGCCTTTAAACGTGCCCCCAGTACAAAATACAGGAGGTTTTTCTTGCAGTGCTAAGGAATAAATGCAGTTTTAAACAACAGGAAGTAAAGCAAGCATTTCACTGCAAAATACACACTACAAGTCTAAGGTTATTTGTGTCTACAGCTCCCAGTGTTTCTCCTGTCGTCAGAAAGGGTGAAGAATTAATGCCTCGTGCTGCAGCTGCCCACAGTGAAAATTGATCCTTGTGGTACTCCATGTTTTCATCCAACTCTAGTTAAACCCTAATGATGCTTTTTCTGTCCCTGAGGATGGCAAAGCAGTACCAGGGAGCAGCAAATCTTACACTGTCAGGGGTTTCTGTTCCACTGCTACTCCATTTCTAGCCCTTGATTTGGGTGGGGCGAGTACTCTGTAAGCCTTCAAGCCTGCCAGCAATCAGGGTACATTTTATTTCCTCGTTGTTTATTTGAAATGGTTCAAGCTGATCCTAATTTGACATCCTGTTTCCCGTATTCCACTGTCCCTTTCAGCAAAATTTTTTCAGTACTAGTTTAAAACCCAGAGCCATCGAGGTTATTTGTGTCTTTCGAAGGGGATGTAGCACTAGTGCAAGAGTAGCAACTCGAGGCTGGAGCCGTGTGTTTCTTCTCTGAACTGCATCGTCAGCAGCAGCCCAAGCATTGCACACCCCTCCCAGCAAACCTCACTTGACCTTGGTGTGACAGGCTGGCAACCTGGGGTGACAAAAACCCAGACCTGTTTCTTGCTTTTCCTCAGAGGAGCAGCAAAAGGGCCTCCACTGGCTCAGCTGCTGTGTGTCCTGTGAGATCCTGGCTGCAGGAGGTAACGGGCTTTGGCTGCTCATCAGATGGGACTAGGTTCATTTTTGTGCCCAACAACACAGGAGCTGTGCCAGGGGGAAATGCCACCCTGCTGATGCTGCCGAAGCCAGGCGTTTCCTCTTAATGCCTTGATAGGAAAAGGCAGCTGCAAAATCCAGCTGCAACTCAAGTACAGCCCTGCCAGCTAGGGGTGATTTCTTGTGTGTTTTGGCCAACTGAGCCTGCTCTCTGATGAAATAGACACTATTGGCATGCTGTGTTTCCTAGACTTTCTTCACTCTTCTCCCTGTCCCTTGTATCCAGTAGTTGCTGTGTCTCAATGCACCCGTTTGCCTCTTGACCATAGGGGAGCTCTCGGGCAGCTCACAGGTGAACCAGGAAAGAGGATGGCATCTGTTGGTTTCAGCAAGAAGGAGGTGAGTTTGTGTGAATGAGTTTGGACTGTGAGAATTTGGCTCGTCTTCCTCAGAGCACCCACAGCCCTGGTAGCCAAGAAGAAATGACAGCTTCTGTCTAATGGGGTCAGATAGTAAATGGAGCCGTTTCCGCACAGTGGTGGCTGGTATATAATTATACACTGGGCCGTGGCGTGTCTGGTCCTAATGGCACCCGGGACTCTTGGGAGTGACTCAGCTGCTGCTTGGGGCTAATTATGGGCAGGTTGCACAAAAAACCCCCGCAACGTGATCCTGCCTTCCTCTCCTCCAGTGGACGGGTGTTCAGCAGCGACCTGGATTGCTCATACAAAGCTGGGTACGTGCCTGCTCGTGAGGAAAAGGCTTTTCAAAGCAAAGCTGCAAGGAACACTCAGAGGTGCCTGGTTTGAAGAGGAGGTGGTATCTGTCAGAACATTGCTCCAGCAAATCCGTTTCCCTGTCTCTGGCATTACCCATTGCTGGAGTACTTTATAAGAGAGATTAAAAAATAATCTAATCGCTTGGTTTGTCAGGCTTGTGGATGGCAGGAGTATTTCTTCTCCATTTGTCATGGCCATTTTGTTGAACTGGGCATTATTTTTATTGTGGTGCTTTAGAAATGGATCATGGGTCATGGCTCTCTTCAGAAATGAACCATGTATTCAGCATTGTGATACACTGTGGCAAAAGAGTCCCCACATTAGCTATACTGTGTAAAGTGTTATTTATGTTCTCTGCTCCTGAGATGCTTCAGAGCAGGCTCAAGAAGCAGGGAAGTTAATTCAGGGCAAACACTTAGAGGGTGATGGAGGTTACTGGCATGACTTTGTATAAATCCCGATCTTTGCTAAGACCTTATACTGATTTTAAAGCATATACCTTAAAGAAACATCAGAAGTATCTCCCTGTGTCTAGTGTTACATGCACAGGATTAGGGAAGTTGCAAAAAGCTGTTGAAATGAATTTGCAGGGAGTGTCATTACTCCTTCCTGCCAGCTCTGTTGGGATTGTGTTTATGGGGAAGAATTACCAAAAATTCTGCCTGGAGAAGTGACACCATGAAATGCACAAATCTCCAGGATAACAAGCTCACAGCAGAGAGCGTTTCCACAAGAACATGCAGTCCCGCAGTGGAAGTGGTGTCCCCCAGAGGTTGGGGCATGACCCTGGAGATTGATGAGCCAGGAGTAGGCAAAGCCATGGTGGTCCTATCCAGCAACTGGAGATAGTCCTGCTTCAAGCAAAATGTGGGACTAAATGACCTGAAGACAAACCTTTCAGGTAACTTGGACATGGTTTTATTCATTTTTTAATGCCTGTGATGCAGATCTAAGCACAAACTGATACTATCTCCTTTAAAGATTGTTCAGAGGCAATAGCACTTGGAAACAAAATGAAGAGCATAAGTGGTGAGACTTCATAAGTTTATTGTTTCTAACCATTTTTAGATCTTAAAAGTGCGAAGCCATAAAATCTAAATAAATGCAGTACTTTTTCGATCACTCACTTGTGTTAGTAGGCATGGCTGCAAAAATGTGGCTGCTGTTTGTACAACACAGTGCTCTTAAGTAGCTGCCTAAACTAATTCTGAGCAGAGCAGCTCGAGTACTTGTTGATGCACTATATATGTATTGCATCATCCCTTCATTTTTATGAACGGTACCTTGATGTTGCTTTGAAGAAAAACTGTGTTTGGATTTGAAAGTAGGCTGGGCCTCCAGAGCCAGTGCTCCCTGTATACAAACAAGATGCTTCTTCAGGGAGGAGCTAGGGCTAGAAACTGGTCCAACCTGCGTTGAATTCTCGTTGTTCAGACCACTTAAAGAGCAGTTCACAAACAGGAAAGAGTTAAAACCGAGTGAAATTAGCTGCTTTGTGGGCCAGGGTATCCAGGCCGACTGGCAATTGTGGCAAGAAGCCTGTGCATGCCAACCTGAGGGGCCTGTTTGCAGGGTAGTTAGCTTTTACATACTGACATCTTGCTATAGAAAAATAAGAATTGTTTTGAGGTTTCTCTTTGCACCTTGTCCTGCCACTCAAGATTAAATCTCTCAGACAAAACAAGCTGTTTGGGAGGCGGACCAAGAATGCCTTTACAGTGAAGAAAAATAAAAACGCTCAGCCAACTGTGATTAACTGTTGAATGCAAAACACTCCCTGGGTTTTGTTTATTTGTAGACTGTGGAAAAAGCTCACAAACGATGCCATGCTTTGAGTGTGAAAACACTTCAGCCTCTGCATCCCTCTGTTGCTGCGGGAAGGAAAGAATTTTGTCCAAGCTGCTTTGGGAGGTGGCTGGGTTTTTTTTTAATTTCTCAAAGTGTTGTTTATTTGGTTTTGCAAAGGCGAAGTACCCAGTTTCCTCCCATTGTGCTTATTCCTGCCCCCAGCTGTTCGCACCTGAGCTGGACTTTGTCTCACTCCCCTCTCACTCCACTGGGCAGGACAGGCTGGGAGCACCAAGCTCAGGCACAGTGCTGCCAGATACAGTGGCATGCACAGCATCCTGCTGTCTTCCAAAAGCTGTCCGGATGAGCACAGGGAAAAGTTGTCATTAAAATTAAAAAAAAAAAAGGACAAAAAAGTGCCTGTGAGCAGTTGCTTATTGCTTGCAGGCAGCTCTGAGCATCCCCAAGCTTTGAGGCAACCTTTGGAAATGACAGCAAACGAGGAGCCCAAGCCCTTTGTAATGTGCTTCATGTGTGTATTTACCTGTGCATCTTAGCAAATGACACCGTCCGGGTGTACAGCCAGTTTCAGGGAAGGGAGAGAAAGTGGGTGCTGGCAGCCAGAGAGGGAGGGAGCAGAGGCTTGTTGGCACTGTGCTGCTGTGGGCCTGGAACGGCACTCCTGGGTATTGCGTTTGTGCTGTAAGGGCTGAAGGTGGAGGCGAGTACGTGGAATTGTGCAGGATTGCTCTTCAAGGTCAAGGAAATGCAGAAAGTAAACAGTGCTAATTGGGAAAGAAAAACAGGATTATTAAGACTCCTTTGGCTCCAGTTTTCTAAATTTCAGGAGTCAAGGCGTTTGTATTTTGTCATTAACTTATTAGTGCATCTTTAAATGCAGTGCAGGACAGGTCTGTTGGGAATTTTAACATTTAAAGCTGCACTTTCATCCCTCCACGGCGCACAGACATAACAGAGCTGTCTAAAGGAAGGACCATAGAGTGCAGCTTCTTAACATTCATTATCAATTGAGTGCTGATTAAAGCACAGGCTCTGCAATGGTGCCTTCTGGCATCACAGTACCACGCATTTCAGGGTGAAGGCAGAATCAGGGGTCCTCAGTCCCAACTGCCCAGGCTGGGTCTTCATCACTTAAGTAGTAAAACTGCAAAAGGGACAGTCTTAACAGCAGAACAGACAGAAACAGGCAATAAGATTTGGCCCAAACAGACTCTTATTTAGGAGCCACTTGCCTTCTGTGAAATGTGAGCAGGATGCAGTTGTTTAAATGCAGGATTAGGTGCTACTCTGGTACAGCTTTTTTCTCGGGCTTGGGCTAGAAAGCCTTTTGGTCCAGTTACTGCAGGTGTCATCAGGACACACCCGTATGCACAGATATGTCAGGGTTTGGTTTTTTGTGGGGCTTTTTTTTTTTTTTTTCTTCTGGGGCTATTTAGCTTATTTTGTTGACAGAAAATATAAAGCCAGTTCTGGCCACTCCCTGAAGTCACAGGGAACAGACTGCCAAATTAACTCTTCCCATGATTTTACTATGTGACTCTTTGAAAACAAACCAGGATCCAAACCCCACTGCAGCAGTTTCTGTGCATGTGAGCAGCAGAACTGATAACATCTAATCAGCCTCTTTGCCAAGGCAAGACGGCAAGAAGTTCTTGCTTTATAACATTAAAACTGCTTTGTAGTTATATAGGACTTTTCATGTGAGGACATCAAAGTGCAGTACAGGTATTAATTAATTAATTAGGTTTCACAACACCCTTGTGAAGTATTTGTGTCCATTTTACAAACAAGGGACTGAGGCAGAAAGCAAGGATGTGATTTGTCCAGGGTGCTCCGTGGCAGGACAGGAGCCAGGCCCAGCTGTGCTGCAGCCAGCAGCATTGCTCCCACCCTTTCTGGGGCAGGGGGAAGCCATGTCCAGTGTCATTGTGAGAGTGGGAAATGGCTCTGTCCTCAACCTGAGTCTCTCCTGCCATGTCCTACTGGCACTGCCTGGCAGCAGATGTGCCAGGAAGGGCAGTGCAGAGGCTCCTGCTGCCCTTGCTCTGTCTCCGCAGCCACCTGGCCTGTTCCTGAGCTGGCACATCCCGTCCCACAGCCCAGCGCCAGGACGGGCCCAGGAGGGCAGCATAGGAATGGCACAAGGCTGAAGGTAGTGCCCTTCCCCAAGAGACTCGAGGTTCTTCACCCCGCTCCATCACCAGCATGGCCATGCCCTGAGTCACCAGGTATGCGGTTTCAGTCCTCTAGACTATTGCTAAGAGCTGGAAGTCTCTAGACACTGGTTGGGAATAGGCAGGGTTTCCCCTGGAGCTCACTGTCAACCATGCGGGCATCACCCACCTTGGCTGGCACCACCCAGGGCGAGGACACTTCTTCACCTGCCTCTTGGGAGGCTTCAGCTGATGCCAGGTGTGCTCAGCACCCATCTCCTGGTCACCTGCAGGAATGGGGCCTGCAGGAGGCACCGGTCCCTGCCAGTCTTGTCAAAAACAAGGAAGCAAAGAAGCTGCCACCACGACTCTCATGTGGCGGAGAGGAGCCACCACGCCAGCAGAGCTCCTGGGGATTCCCCTTCAGCTCCAAGCAAGGTGCCCAAACCCAGTAGGAAAAGGGGCAGTGCCCAATAGCTCTACCTCCTACAAAACCTCCTGGCGGGCAGCACAAGCACGCCTGGGAGAGAGGTTTGGGCGAGGGAAGCACGTGGGTCTCGGGCTGAGGGCGAGTGGCCGGACTGGAAGCCTCTTTCCCAACAGCAGGAAGGTGGGGGAGAACTTGCATGCTGCTGTTCGGCTGGCCTGCTTCAGCAGCAAGGTGTTCTGGCCTCTCAGGAAGCTGCCCCAGAGCTCTTTGATCACCAGAGAGAATAATGGAAAAAATTTGATTTAATAGAGGTCAAATTAACATAGATTCCATTGGCTAAATGGGGAAAATCTTAAAATAGAAGATGTTCCTTAAAAAAAAGAATTAAGACCAGATGAGCCTTGTCCAACTGAGAAGCATGAAATGTTCTTCCTAGCACGTTGTGGTTATTTTGTAATAACCATGCATTAGGCTGATATGCCCACGTAATTGCACGCAGGGAGAACAGGAGTAGTGTGTAGTGTAGAATTGCCAGACACCCTCAGCTACCATGGAGTAAAGCCTATTCATAGTGGCCCATGTTTTTCTGATACATCAGTAAATCCCTTCCTTGTGTCATTTTGCTGAGCAAGACCTCCTTTTTTCCCCCCTCCCAAGTTTTGAGCCCATAACTTTGAAGACATCTCATTTTTTCATTCACTCCCCTTGAATCCTTAATGCTTAACTGTCTACAAACAGTTTGTAAATGAAGGATGCCAGAAGACAACATAGTATCAACTTTCAGCTCTCCTTAATCTCATCCAAATTTTTGATGTTTTGACTGAACTGAAATGTGGAAATTCCTCTAAAAGCATAACTTTAAAAAAAAAGACAACAGATCCAGTTGGCCAAGGTATGGTCTTCAGGCCCCAGTTCAAATACAGCATTTAAGCACTTGCTTAACTTACTAATTGAAGTCAATGGGATTTCAAGCACTTTGCTGAAATAGGAGATTCTGTGGACAAGGTTTGTGCCAGTACGTTTGTAATACAGAAATAAAGTGGTGCCAGGTTTATTTTGGCTCTGGTTTTCTTTGTGGTGGTGATTGACAAATCCACAGAATTGGACTAACACCAGAGAGGTGATGACTATAAGAGAAGTGATGACAAGAAATAATAAATTTTGAACTGGCAAATGATTTAAGTTGGGCAGACTGAAAACCTCTACATAAGGGAAGAAACAAGTCCGTTTATGCTGATAAATGCACTCTTTTCAGGAAGACCTCCAGTTAACCAGCAACTAATGTGCTGGGACAGCTAAAAATTTTGAAGCAAATCATAAGTGGTGTAACTACACCAAAGCTTTTGGAAACAGACAGGTTTACATCACACGACAGTCTAGTCATGTAATCTTATAATCATTTTGAAAAAGAATCATTTCCTGGAGAAAAAGTTTTTTGCCTTTGCATCGCAGGCAATAGGACAGAGCTCAGCATGGTAAGGGATTTCGTGTCTGTTGCTGGAGGGTGTCCAAACCCACCCCACTAACCAATAAATCACTACCTAATTGAAAAGATTCACAGAAGCAGATTACAACATCAAGGATGGAACCAGTACGGTAGGAATTAGACTGACAGTGTCCGTACGTAGGGTGTGGTATCAAAAGATGATCTTAACAGCCTGCCCCCGCTTGCCCTTCTCCCTCCTCTTCCTCCTCTTGCTGCTCCTTGCTGCCTGATCGCTCCCTTCATCGTCCTGCCGGCTCTAGTGCATACCTGGACGCATGGAGTTAGTTCAGCTCACTAACCCAGAAAAAAAAAAAAAAAGCAGCATTTTTCGGTTGGATTCTTTCTTTCCTGTTTTAGTGAGCTGACTCATTACAGCTCCTTCAACCAGTGCCAGCGGGGAGAGCGTGGCGCAGGGAAACCTTAAACCTCGGTCCTACTGTGGACACAGGCAGTTATTCCGGCTTCGGCCACCTCACGATACTTTGACTTGTGGCACGGCAATTTCCACTTTACTGACAGAGGACAACATGGACAAGTTATTGCCGGTACATCAAAGACCTGGAAAAAATTAATCAACAGCACCTCCGAGCTATTAGGCATAGACTGTAGTTAGATAAAATCATAAATAATGAAATCCCATAAGGATGTTGCACAACGAGTATTGAAGCAAAGCTCATAAAACTCTTTCTTGCTGTATTTGAACCTTTTCCTTCCACAGAAGACATCGTTTTCTAAAAGTGATTTTTTTTTTGCATAGCAAACTCCTGCTGGGCAGAGGCGGGAAGGGCCCCAGCCCATGTGATGTCAGGATAAATATGTGGGAAGCCAATGCAGCAGAAAATCCAGCCAGAGGAATGTCTGGTGCAGAGTGAGTGGTGCAGGAGCAGGCTGGCTGCCGCTCCCGCTGTCCACAGTGCCTGTGAGGTGCTCGGGCTCCAGCCGTGGCCAGGGCTGGGTGGGAGGGCAGCGCGGGTGAGCTGCACAGGCTCAGCCCCAGGTGCGTCTCCAGCTTTCCCACCTCTGCATCCCAAAATGCGTGTTCCGTTCCCAAGGGCACACTGAGCAAGGTGAAATGGATGGGCCTGTCTATCTGAGGCAGAAGCAATTAGCCTGGGCTTTAATGAAGGATTTTAGCATCTGAGTGTAGGAAACCTTAACAAAAGACCTTTGCATTAGACTCTGCAAATTTGTTGTAAGCAACAAGTAACGAGCAGATTTAGAGATAAAGATAATGAAAAACACTGCATTCTCTTGCCCAAAAGCCTATAAATCAAGACCTTGGCTCTTCTCTGCAGAAATGCACTCCGATGTAATTGGAAACAGGCAACACCGATCTGAAACACTCAATCGAGCTCGGTTTGCAATGGCTTGGGTGAGGAGGTTTCTAGAACTGAAGAGGCTCTTCCTTCCTAATGAAGTGGTCGGTAACTGTGCTACCGTCCTGCCTGTCCATTTTCTCTTTCCTCTTCCTCTGCCCGGGGATTCAGCAGCAATGGAACATGCTCCCAAGCCGTGTGGGTGAGGAGGCTCCTGTGGGCCCACCACCATCTGCACGCTGGACAGGCAGGGGGGGCCTGGGGCAGGGACCGGGGTTGGCAGAGCCACAGGGCAGAGGGCCCTCGGAGTGGGCAGGAAGAGGAAGGGCTCCTCCGACCACAGGCCTGGAGCAGAGGCTGCACAGTGCCACCACCATGCAAAGGATGTTTCCTCCCCACGTGCAGCACACCCACATCGGCTCCCCTTCTGGGAGACCACCCCTGGCTGTGCTCCACGGGGGGAGAAGTGCCCATCACTGCCAGCACAGCCATGAGGAGGATCCTCTGTGACAAGTCACCCACTTGGTTTCTTTGCTCTGGGCAGTGTTCATGGCACAGAGCCCCAGCTATGGTGGCTCAGTTTGAACTCAGAGGCCAATTAGCTGTCCAAAAGACAATTACACAGGAAAGTTGTTCTGGCATAAGACAAATCATCAGTTTACCACCATCACACACCTCGTACAGATATTCTTCAGTTTAACTGCCACTGCTGTGTGAAGTGCTTATTTCAAAGTGAAAAGGCTGTTTTTATCCAGAACGGTCCAGAAGACGTCATAGTGCTGTAATTATATCAGTAATAAACAGTGAAGCTGCCATGGCAAGAGGAGCAAGCACAGCAAGGAGTTCTGCAGGGTGCCAGTGCCAAGCCAGATCAAGGCAATAGAATTTATAGCCGCTATTATCTGCGTGAGGTATATTTATGACTCCCCTCCCCGTTGCTCTGATATCTTCAAATCTCACAATATTTGTATATTCATTCCCACAACATTCCTGTAGGTAAGGAAACTGCAAACAAGAAGCCCAGTATTGGAGCCTCTTCAGGCAATATGGAGCAGGGTTTGGAAGGTGGGGAAACATGAGAGATGTTCAGCAGCTACAGATGCATCCATGAAAATTAACCAAATAATGTGATGTAAGTAGTTGGGCTATCTACAAGGTAAACAGCTAAATTCCTCTGGGTTGGGCTGTGCAAGGATTCAGACTAGATTATGACAGTGAGTCTTTATCACCTTAAAAATATACCTGAACTTGCAACCAAAGCAACCCTGATCTGAGACTCCTTGATACCGGATGGTTGGAGGCACAGGAAAATGAAAGTGTTCCAAGCACTGAGATTTATAACAAGAAGGGGAAATAATAAGCATGTTTTTATAAATGAAGGTTTGAGGTTTTAAATTGTGTTTAAATTCTGTCCCTAATTCCTCAACACCTGATTTATTATGCATTACTTTCAGAAACTACTAATCTCAAATGAAACAGCAGAAAGTACTGCTACAGGATACAGGATAAAAGAAACAGCATTCCTTTTCTGAAAAAGCTTTTTTTCAGAAAGCTTACACACTGATATGAGGAGTTTATACTTTCATGTCATTTTTGCCTAAATTTTTTGCTGTGACATAGATTGCATTGTATTCCAAAATGAAAATGACATTTTTTTCCCCCTGTTCTTCAAATGTGATCTTCTAGGGGAGACACCCTTGAGCAGAGTCCAGCAGGCTCAGCCAGTGTGCAGTCTGAGGCTGTTCTCTGCAGGAGGGTTTGCAGTCTGGCAACTGCATCTGAGAATTCCTCCTTCCATGCCTGACCCTGGGTCCTGACAGTTGCTCTTGGGCAAGTCTGGCCTCAGTTCTCCACGCTGTTCAATGACAATAATTATTCATACTTACTTTGGTGAGCTTAATTAATACTTGTAAAGCACTTTGAGATCCTTGGATGAAAGAGTCTGTTGACAGACAAAATGCTTTTATGGTGACTGTCAAATTAAGGTCCTCTGAGCTTCCTCAGCAATTGAAGAGTTAATTAGCTCATGCCAGGAACCTGCCAGCCCCAGCAGAGACAGGGTGCTGGGTATGAAGGTGCTCATCCCTGGCCTTTCCTCACTGGAGCAGCTTTGTTGAAGGAACTCCTTCTATATTCATACTTCTTAGGAGATAATGTCCTTGTAATGCACACATGCACGTTGCATCTTCCACCTGGTTGTGTTGTAACCATTTTCCTCTCCCTGGTGTGTATCCTACATCCCAGCTGGTGGGGACATTGGTGTCCAGTTCCTGCTGCCGGACCTAGGCCAGGTCACTTCACCTCCACACTTGAGGGGCACAGCTCATCCCCTAGACAAGTACTTTTATCCACGGGTGAGAACCTTCCCAGAGAAGCCCAAGAGGCCGCTGCTGGAGTGACAGGCAGGGGAACGAGCTGAGCTCTTCAGTGGAGGAGGTGCTGCCCAGCTGCCAGCAGGAAACCAGCTGCGTTTCCTGGGCAGGCCCCAACATGGTGAGGCACACGGGAGGAAGGCACCCACGGGTAAACCCTGCATTCATCAGGCGTAGCGTAGGGTCTCTGTATAAAGATAAGGGAAACCTGTGCCTCCCTTGGGGATCCCATCCTTGAGCACCACACGGGAAATCAGAAATTATTTCAGCGAAGGGGAACTCAGTCGTGGTTTTGGTCAGATACCACAGCTGTACTCCCAAAGCCAAGATGAGCAAAAGGCCACGACACAGTTTCCCTTTGCAACCTTTGCCCTTCCCCACATCGTCACGGCTTCGGGTGGGCAGCAGTCAGGAGCGGTGCCTGCAGACCCCACTCTCTGTGGCTCACACAAGGCTGAAACAGCTCACGGAAAGCACATCAGCTGCTGTACAGGCAAAAGCTCACACCCAGAGGAGTCACAGCACTGTGCTTTTATTAGTTCAGCTCAACAAGGGTCTGCAGAGGGGGAAAGTTGTTAAAGCCTTGGGATGACTTGTGAGAAAAGAGGAGCTGTCCTTGCCAGGACAACCACGGAGAGGACCAAATCCAGGGTGGGCGGCAGCAGCTGGGCTCCCTGACTTGCAGTGCATCTCCATGTCAACATCAGCACCATTCCCTGCAGCGCCGGCAGGCTGGCTGGACAGCACTGCCCCATTCCCCACTGCCTCTGTGAGGGGGATGAGAGTGGCTGTGTTTGCACAGGTGATGGCAGTTGTTTACCTTCTGCGTCACTCTTTCTTTAGGCTGGTTGCTGGTTTCCTTTCCCAGCTCTCTCAGTGTGCACTAACACAGCCTTGCGCCGCCTGTGTCCAGCACGACCAAGCCTGCCTGCCTCTTGGTTCACAGCTTTCCTGTCATGCCCAGCTTTTGCTGGGCTGGTGTTTGCCATGGCAGAGCAGGGTGCCTTCTTTTCCTGCACGGACCATGGATGTCTTCAGCAATGTGTCCTCAGGGACATCTTCCAGCTGAGCACAGAAAGAGGCACTGAAAAGCATACCACCTATTTCACTCCTGTTGCTCTCCAAAAATATTTAAGAACATAAAGTGCAAATCCGGTACTCAAAGTCCTTCTTTCTGACCAACCTTCACCTGGGAAAAATCCCCAAACAAAATCAATCGTTCCTTTCCCTGGCTGGGAAATACTGCAGTTTGACTCATGGGATTTTAGACCACGCTTCGAATGTGTGTGTTTACCAAAAGGCAGCATCTTGTGCCTCAACTATTTGCCCTTTGAAGCAGCCTGGGGAAGGGAATGTGAAGGTTTCTTAGAACATTAAAAGTAGTAGTGAAAGTCACAGGGCCTTTTTCCTTTATAGAATCGAAGCCGAATTTGAGCAATAACCCTTCTGATGTCTCCAGGGGGAGGAGATGTGACGTCTTGAGGTAAACCACACATCCCGTAACTACCACTGTGCCATTCGTGAGCGCTGCCTCGCTACAGAAGTGGCAGAATTGCTTTTCAGCAAAAGTCACCACGTTTTTGGAGGGGAACAGTTCCAGTCAGAGAAAGACCGGGTGGCGGGGAGAAAGAAAACCCGACCGCAATAAAGCAGCCATTGAACCTGAAAGGAAAAAGACGTCAGCATCTCCGGCAGGGGCTCTCCTTTTTTCCTGGTATATCCGCGAACCATAATTATGTGGAAAGAAGTTGTGGGTGGGACTGGCTTACTTACTGACAAGCTGAACTTTATAATCTCATGCCGTGACGTTGTGAGGGAAGAAGGTTTGGTTCACCCACCTCGTGGGACCTGCAAACTCAAGGAGATGCCCCAGAGGTGGGCACCCACCTGCACGTGCTCATTGGCTTTCATCCAAGTGATGGGGTCGAGGCAGAGCCGGGAGTGAGGGTACTGCCTCCCAGTCAGATGAGCCAGGAGGTGGTGAAAATTCGGGAGCGGATGGTCAGGGAGAGCAGAGGAAGGGTCTAGGTGCTGTGAGTTGAGCTGCATCCTATCTACTTTACCAAGAGAGACCTTGGAGGGGTGCAAACCTCAGGCAAAGACATTTTGGAGCTCCTGAGTTCCTCAGTGATTCAGAGGTGTGCAGGGACTTAGGGAGGAGAGCCTGAGGGAATGCTGGTGCTGAAAGCTGCAGGTGAAGACTGGAGGAGTCTTGCTGTAGAGTTTGTGCCCTGCAGAATTTGAGGCGAACAGTGCAGTTTGTTGGAATCCTAAATCCTTCTGAAGTGACCTGGCTGGGACACACAGAGAAGGAAATTGGAGCCAGCAGAAGGGAGTTGGAGGATCTTGAGCTCACCTTGGGGTTGAGCCTGGAGACAAATGCCCCAGACCTCCCAAGTTCAAATGTCAGCAAGGCAGCTGCTGAGAGCCCAGATGAGGGATGGACCTTAGGAGAGCTTCTCAACCCCTTACTAGGTCATCTCCACCTCCACCAGTCTAAATAAACATTAGCATAACAGTGAGGTGGCCGAGAAATGACTGTAGGCAAGGTCTGAGGTGTGCACCTGGTCTCTCTCCAAGTCTGTGACCGAAATAGAAGTCTCGATATCTCTGCAGCCGAGGACTGAGGTGTGCTGTCCAAGTTAGGTAAGAATATACAGCTCTGGAATGGCATGGGTTAGGTCTTTGCTGAGGAACATTTACCACCACTGGCTGCAATAGAGGTTGCTTTTTGGTTCTTTAAGGGTAGCATTTTGCTAATTACCTCTTCTGATCTACAATTATCGGTCCCTTGCTGCCTCTTCTCATCACTGTTCTTCAAACAAGCTGGGAGGGGAAAAATATGACCATTCATTACATCGATACAAATCCAATTCTTGTCTCCGGTGGAGCAGCATCTCCACCAGATCATCTCTTATGTGGCTCTAAAATCTAACATTACAGCACTGAGTGGTGTTTCCTGACACTTTTCTCCTGTCTGCAATCACCAAGCACTGCAAGGACACCAGATCCCACCGTCATGCCAGGAGACACCACTGGCACTGCCAGGTGTTCCTGATCCTTCTTGTCCCAGAGCCACCCAGCCACCAGCAGTGGGACTGTCCGTGCCGCTGGCAAACACATCAATGGGTCTGATATGCTAATGCCCGTGTTTACAGGCTCCCTGAGCCAGCGAGTGCAGGGATGTTTAGGTGGCTGAACATCCTCCTGTTGTTTTAAGGATTCTGGCAAACAGTCAAGAACAAAAGCTAAGACAGCCAGTTCCCGTTTGCGGGCACGTCCCTACATTTCAGTGTGGCAAACCTTGTGATTTAGCAAGCGAGAGCCTTCTGCCCCAGGGCTGTTAAAAGCTGTGATTTTTAAAAGAAAAAAAGAAAACAAACCTGTGAAGACTTCCAAGAATATTAGAAAAACACCAGCATGGATGGGCTGCAAGGCTGGGACCAGGCTTCCACCAATGCCTCCACACAGGGGTACTTGCAGACTGAAAGTCTTTTTAAAAAACTCTCCTGAGCTTTTTGTTCAGTCCATTGACAAGCTTGTCCTTAAGCAGAAAGGAAGAAAATGCCAGAGGCCTTTGCTGCCCTCATGAATAATGTTTCTTTCTGATACCATTTACTGCTTTTCTCCCCAAAAGTGGGTACCCCCATGTCTGAAGTGGAAAATATTGGCTGACGGGACAGAGTTCATCAGCGGAAAAGGACATGTTTAATCAATCCGGTGTAATACTTTCCACTCTTGCAGGCAGTGGCCATGGCTGGTGGGAGCCTGAGCCTGATGTGCTGTGCCTCCTCCCCAGGACCGACCCCTGGCATGAACTGAGCAGGTTCTCACTCACCAGGCCCCCGTGGGCTCACAGGTGGGCTCGTGTGCATGCAGGTGTGCACATGCAGGTGTGTGCATGCAGGTGTGCACATGCAGGTGTGTGCATGCATGTGCCCTCTACAGAAGTCCCACAGGGTGTTTGTGCCAAGGCGGATCCACTGTCCAGCTGGTTCCTGGGTCCCAGGGCTGCACCAGGCTGGCAAGGCTCAGCCATAGGGAACCTGAGGGTGCCTCTGCAGTGGTCCCAGGCTGCCTCTGGAGGATGCAGCCATCAGCCAGTGGGCTCCGGGAGAGAACCAAACCTCCATGGTTGCTGCAGTTTCCAGCACAGGGTCACAAGCCCAAAGGCAACGTGCATAAGTTGCCTCCTGTCACGAGTGGTGGCATCCTTGCATGGAAGGAGAGCAACTTACTCCTTCTCTGGGGTGCTGGATGCAGCAGAGATGTGGCTGGTGGTGGTCTTGGACCCCTGACCCTCACAATGTCGTGGTTACCTGTCCTTGGAGACGCCCTGGTGGCCCTTGCGCCCACCTGAGTGATCTCTGCCTGTCCTTTTCCTGCAGCTGCTGGGATGTTCTTCCTGCTTCCTCCTCCCAGCCCCAGCCTCGGGCATCGCAGCTTGTCGCAGCCTGTGCCGGCGCTGCTGCTGGCGGCCGAAGGGCAGCAGTGACTGAGCAGAAGGGACCTGGCCACTTACACGTGGCTTCTTGGCTGTCATTTTATGGGCAGCCAATACCGGGGCCAGCTCTGGCAGTGAAGTGGAGAGCTTGGCCCTGAGTACCTGGTTGTGAGTGTCAACGAGAATCCATTAAAAAAAACACAAACGCAGGGAGTGTCCCTGAATCTGTGCACGATGGTGTTGGTAGGAGAGATCTGTGGCATGGCACCCGCTGCAGGGCTGGTACCCAGAAAGCCAGGGAGCAATCTTCTTCTTTGTTTTACAAATAGGTATTGCCTTTGGGAGCAGGATCGGTTGTAACATATTTATTGCGAGAATGAAAGACAAAAAAGCAGAGTTCTCTGCCAAGAGCAAGTGAAATGGGCATGCTTTTTAAAGAACTACCGCAAGACTGATTACCTTTCCAAGTAATTAAACGTTGTGAAAGGTTATTAACGTGCCGATAATAGACAGCTTTGCAAACCGCCAGCACAGCATGATCTGACAGAGGCCAGCACAATAGCGGAGCGCAGGACTCCTCCGCCTCCGGGGCTCTGCAGCCCCCAGGGCTGGATGCGCCCACAGGGACCAGCCTGCATCCAGGTCCCAGCTCCTGAGGAACTCCTGAATTTCTGTCATGACCCCAGTGATCAAAGCCCAGGATCACATCTTAGCCAGATGGATGATAGGTGGGCACTTGTTCAGAGCAAGCACCTCCTGGTCCTGCTCTGAGACCTCAGGTGGAAAAACTCTGCTTTTTCCTTGTATTTCTGAACACATTAGCAAATGGAAAAATGCAGAGGAAAGAAAAGTGCAGGGCATGGTGGAAAGATTCAATAACATCCTGGGTGGGAGCATCCTTACAGTCCTCCATAAACTAGCCCAGCATTAAAAATACTTGGTAGGTTTTCCTGGACTCGGTGTTGGTGTTGACGTAATATCACGCACTGCTTTAAAATAACTTAGAGTGCCTTTGATAGAGACTGTATGTAACTCAGGCTTCTGGGTCACTCTGCTGCTTTCAAAAACCCCATTCTGTATTCCTGAGCAAGCGAGGAGTTGGTTATGGGAGGTGTTTAGACTAGGACTTTAAGGTAACACTGCATAATAGCAGTCTCCACCTCATGTCCCAGAGAATCTGGCGAGTGTTGCTGGTATTTAAGTGTTATCAGACTCCAGGAAGCCTCTCTCTGCAGCGTGAGCAACGTTTCAGCTTCCTGATGTCACCAACAAGATGTCCGAGGCAGCAAGAAGCTGAAATCCAACCACTCCCTGTTCCATAGTGGCTTATAACATTGTAGGCAGCTTGGAATCACCAGACTCACAGAGACCTATGTGCACAGGTCTGCAGGGGATGGGGACATCAGCCAGATGGGAATGCCACCCCACTGCTTCCTGGAGGGAGGCTGCAGACATTTGGGTTTGGTGTCACGCACTGGCACAGTCCTGTGCCATCTTTTACAGACGGATTGCTGGAGCAGAGCCTCTCCTGGATGGCAAGAGAGGAAGAAGCCCCTCCCAGGTGCTCAGATGGTTCCTTGGTCCATTTTCATTTCTAAGTGCCCAAATTCTCAGAAATCATCAGTGCTCCTAACAGATGTTTCTTTTCCAGGGATGCCAGGGGACAAAGTGGCTCAGGAAGATGGAAGGAGGCACTGGATTGCACGGACACCCACGGGATGGAGATGAGCCGGGCCACACAGGGTCACCAGCCAGCTCCAGTGCTGCTGCCCAGACTGGAAAGCCTCTCCCTCCTTCCAAGGTTTTCAGCAGTGCACAGGTCGCCATGGTAGGAGACAGAAAGGACACTTTACAGGTTCAGTCAGCAAATCATTTTACCTTTGCTTTTCAGCTGTCTCTTCTGCTCCCTCCCTGCAACCCCACCGCTGCCTCGAGCCGTGTCTGCGGGCGCTGCGCTAATCAATATTACTTGGTGGGGAAAGTAAGTCTCACTTATTGGCCTGAGTGCCTGAGTGCTTGTGTCAAAGTCTGTCATGTCAGCTGAAGGCAGGCTTACCAGCAGAAAGGTCAAACTGCCTCAACTAGATCTGAGCTCAGCCATTAACTCCCGTGTGCTTATCTGCCTCCCACTATCAGGAGAACTATCTGTGTGCACTGCACACCTCCTCCTCCTCCTCCCCCCCCTTCTCCTTCTCCTCGGTGCTGTGCTGCCAGGGAGCACTTTGGTGGGGCTGAATCACTCAGGCAGGAACAATGAGCTGTCTGATAAGCTCAGCTGGGTGATCCACTCGGCCTGCACCACGTGTTTCAGGGAATAACCTCGGAAACTCTCAGCGCATGGATACTGGCCGGAGCCCATCCCACCATCCCAGGCTGCGATTGCACAGGGCTGGGTGCCCTTCATCAGCATGGCTGTGGCCTGACCCTGTTTGCACCTGAGCATGGGCACTTCAGCTGAGAAGTCCTGAGCATCTGTTCAGCTGAGCTATGGGGGTGCTGGCAGCGGTGGGGTTTTCTACTCCTAAGGCAGCTTTTCAGTCCTTTCCACTGCTCTGACACAAGAAAAGGTGATTGTTGAGGCCCTCTTCACAAAATACAGCAAGAAAATATTCAAGTCTCTTACCAGACAGGGCAATGGGGAAAGATCCAGGTCCAAGCTCCTCAGAGCAGGGCTCCCACCCCCTAAAAGACCTCCTGCTGGGACTGTGCTGGCATGGGATGCCTGGGATCTTTTGGGGAAGTCCCTGAGCTGGATAGTGGATGAGCCTGGTTGGGCCTTTTGGCTTCTGGAACCAGAGGTGGTGTCTCTGCAGGAAGGAGGAGCGGGCAAGGCAGGCTCTCATGCTGCTGAAACAGGTTTGGAGCTGGGCAAACAAACACAAGTATCAAGATAATACTGTTCATCTTGTGCCAAGTGGTGTCTAGAACTAGACTCGTGGGATCTCTGTTCCCATCTCTCACATCCCATGTACTCTGGGGCTAGGAGCAAGCCTGCTCGTCCCTAGGCAGGGATCTCCTGAAGCTGTTTTCTGCTTCCCTACACCAGCAAAATGCTGTAAACTGTGCGTCGTGATCACTCCTAATAAGCCCTCGTTCCCAATCCACATCTTGCACCTGCTACTCAGTGGGTCGGTAGGATCTTTGTTCTGGAACATTTTAAGAGGGCTGAAGCCGTTTCTGCTTTGAAGTAGTGTTTGGCCTTGTCAGTGTCTGGGATCTCTGCAGAGCTGACCCTGTGGGAGCCAGCAGGACCTCTGGCTGCTGCTGCCACACCACAGCCACACTGCCAGCCTGACTAAGCTGTGCCGGGGCGCCCGGTGCCCATCCTGCTGTAGGACTGCCCTCCTGCTGCCCTGCCTGCATCCCAGGCTCTCAGCATCACCCAATCCTGCTTCAGAAAGGGGAAGAGCATCACAGCATCTGGCTTTGTCCTCAGCTTTTATTTGCACCAGGACTGGAAAAAGAGTTAGATGATGCCCACCACATCACCTGGCAGCAGTAAGAGTGGCAGCACCGGTGTCATTACCCTGAACTGGGCAGTATGGCAGCACTCATCCTGCTGGGAATATGGGGCAGAGCCAGCTGCGTGCTTGAACACAGGGACAGTGTGGCTGCAGTCACCTGAGAACAATTGAGGGGAGTCACTCCCTGCCCTAAAGATACGCTGTGCTGCTGGAGGGAGGCCCTACGGCCCCCACGCCATGGGGTTATCAGCAGGGGAGAGGGCTCCATGGTCCAAGAGGACATGGGTAGGAAAAGCGCTGTGCTTGGCAAAAAAGTATTTGACGAACCACATCCAGAAGCCCTTTGAAGGCGAAAACCTCAGTTCTCCCTTGGATATGCTGGAGTACTTAATAAATAACTGTAATTAAGCGTGAGGTGGTAGCTTAAGAGCTCGTTCCCAGAAGTTAACATCAAAACACTTGCTCTTAGCACTTAAAGAAACAATATGAAAGCAGACTTCACGAACAGATGAAAGTAGAATTGTCAGGAAGGGCTGGAGAGCCCTGGATATGTGTACGCTGCTTCTCCAGAGAGCTCGAGGAAAAGGTCTCAGGAAGCAGAAGAGTCACTTGTGTAATAACAAACGGTGACCGAGAAAGCACCAGTGTGCCGGGAGGTGGGAGTGAGTTTTACAACAGTACATGAGGAATCGTATGGAGAGGTGTGTGATATTTCTTAGGCTGTCCTGCAGCTCCCCACACCCCACCAGTGTGTAGCAGCTGCAGTCCCACCTCTCCTGCAGCCACCCCTCGGTCCAGGAGCTTCCCTGCCCCACCTCAGGAACAGCCGCAGCACGCCCAAGCTCTCTGACACTGGTGGCAATGCACATTTAAGGTGAAGTGATTACTGCAGGCTTCTTCACAGAAGGTATCTTAAGGATTGGAAGAAGAGCAAGAAGAAAGAGAATCGTGGCTGCATTATTTTTTAATTGAAAATCAATGATCTTGCCCTCAGGCAGGTGGCACGGTGTGGCTGGTGCAGCCCGGCACTGCTGGGGTTGCTGGAGGAGGAGGTGCTCAGGCCGCCTCTGCCACGTGCTTGCCGACGGCCAAGTCTAAGCTGCTGCGAAGTGCCCTTATCCTCTGCTCCCGTAAAAACACCGTGAAAAGCATTCCCAGGTCTGGGTTTCAGTCTCCTAATTGCTGCCGAAATCGAGAAGCATGAGGAGCCAAGGTCTCATTTGCCTTACAATGATCCTCTCCTGCCCTGGAACCTGGGCTGGTCTTAATTTGTCTTTGGTTCAGGCAAGAATGGACTAGGCAGAAATACATGTTATCTCTTGTTTTTTGGAAGCAGGGAGCCTATTACACAACGCAGCTTGGTCTGGATGTGGATTAAAAATGCATGTGTCTGGGGCACTGCGAGCCAGGCTAGTCTGGGTTCCTTCGATCCAAAACAATAAAAAGTACTACAGAGGGCTGATACGGGAACGAGGAGACTCAATCGGGCTGAATGTTTTTTCCCAATGGGACGTACCAATCCCTTCTGTACGTGTGAGCCCGTCTCAGCCAGAAGGGTTTTGTGCTCTCAGGGCAGAAGGAACCCCGGGGAAGTCAATGTAAATACACGGTAGAGCTTCAGCATCACGTCTGATGGGTGTGGGTCAGGAGCTTTCGGAGGGCAAGGTGGTGCCAGTCCAGCTGTGGCAGGGAGGTTCATCACCCTACGGGAGCTGAGGGCTTGGCCTCAGGTGTGCGTTCAGCTTCCTGCATTTCTTACAGGGCTTTTAACCTGAGGATTTACAAGTGTCAACTAATTGCATCCACATTAACTGCAGCCCAATATTAAAACAGCCCTCGAATGTCATTTCAAACGAGCTGTTCCCAGACTAGGTCTCATGCAAATTTGGCAGGACAGGATAGATGTGCCAAAATTACGTACGAATAATGTTTGAAAACAACACTCGAAATGAGCGTGAACTGAAACATTAGGAGAGGAGGTAGTTTAGGTTTAATGAACTGCTGAGGAAAAAGTACAGAAACGATTCTAGGAGGAGGGATGAAAAACACCTCTCTTTTCCTCTTGCAATATGCCTCAACACTAACGCTCCATCTTGCTTCCCTGTTTCTGGCCGTCACTCTTTCCCTACACCAAATACTTTTTTGCATTTCTTGCTGCTCAGCAGACTGGATTCTACAAGCCCACCAGCCTGATGTGAAACAGGACCAGAGCCAGGGCTGGTGACCTCAGGTGATGGCAGTGGTTCCTAACATCTGGTAAGCCTTGGAGCCAGCAGCATCCTCCACCTGAGGGGGAGGCAGAGCCAAGGGCGGTGACCAGCCAAAACCCAGCCACTGCTTTTGTTAAGTTTATTTATTTTGATGCCTGTTTTACCCTTTCTCTCTTCATCTCTTGACAACTGCAGCCTGATTCCTCTCACATCTTGAATTAATTCTCTTTCCAGCAGAAAGCAGCATGTGCAGATCACCTGCCACCCAAGGGGAAAACCACGTCAGAGCCTCACTGCGCCTGCTAGAGCACCTCTCCCCCTCCCTACCCCTCACTCCTGATGCAGTTCGAGTTGAAAACATGGGAATATTTTTACAGCCCTTTCCCCACCTCCCCCAAAGTCAGGTGCTGCCTGAAATAGGCCAGCTAATTTGGAGGGAGAATTTCAATTGCCTGAAAAATGAAGGTGCTGAAAACTAAACTGCATCGGCAGGAATTTTAGTCCCAAATTCCTGGCTCAGTGCTAAAAAATAACCGAGTCTGGAGACTTAGCCCCCATGGGCTGCCTCATTTTAGAGTTCCCCGAAGGCTCCAGGGTTGAGAGGGGTGGTGCTTCTCCCTTCCAAGGAGCACAGTGTGAGAGGAGGAAAGCCCACTGCTTTCAGATGGGCTCCTGTGGGAAAGTACTTTGTCCGTGAGACAGCTTAAATGGGATTTTATAGCTTGAACTTAGATGGCTTCTCCCTCCCTACCAGCAAAAAGGACTTGCCCAGCGCTGGGCAAATCCTCCAGGGAGGGTGGAAACGAGACATTTTGTGTCTAAGAGGGGCATTTAAACAATCTGTAAAGTAGCATCTCTGCTGCATTCGCTGCAGATCACCTCAGAGCCCACATTCTCTGTGTGGAAGGCTCTGCTCTATCTGCTTCTGCCACCTTCCAGCCTGAGCTAGTCAGTGACCTGGCAATGCCAGAGCCACCCGAGGCGGGCTGTTACAGTCCTTGTACCACGAGTTTCTACTGCAGCGAAGCCCAGGGCTGTCACCTGACGTTCCTGTGACATACTCTGGTTTGGAGACCTAGAGTGGCTCTGCAGATCCCAGGAGGATGGAGGAGTCCACTTAAAAAATAAAAATAAATGTAAAAATTAAATTTAAATAAAAGAAAATAAGGGGGAAAATAAGAAAATAAAAGTTAGAATAGATATCAGATGTGAATAAGAATAAAAAAATAAAAAAATAAAATGAAAAACAGGAAAAAAGATTTAAAAATTTAAAAGAAATTAAAAATAATAAATAACCCACAATATTAGTAAATAAAAGAAAAATATATCTAATGAAAAGAAATTAAAATTATAAAAGTAATAACCACGAAAATACAAAATGAACAAAATAATAGAAATATAAAATAATAAAAATAAAAGAAATAACAATAAATTAAAACTAGTTTAACACTGCTATAAAAACTAGACGACTCCGACGCTTGGTTTATTGATGCGGTGAAAAACGGACCAAGCACTGGGGCAACCCTGGTGCCGGCCACCCTCCTGCAGGGAGGAGGGCTGAATCAAACGCCCCCCGAGACCCCGTGGCGGGGCAGGCCGGTCTGTGGGGCCAGATCTGCGCTCTGTTGCCCCACAGCCACCCCCCGCTTCCCTGTTCCAGCGGTGCGCCTGTGCCTTTAAGGCACCAGGGAATCCCTCTGGCAGCGCGTCATCCGCGGCAAGGAAACCCGGCTCGCGTCGTGCGACGCAAATGACCATTTTTGGCAACGTGCGACAGCGGACGGGACCAAGCGGGGCGGGGGAAGGCGGGGCCTGCCGGGAACAGGGCGCTGCTCTGCCCTCGCCGCCGCGCCCGCC
>VZTI01001559.1:1920678-2023572 GCA_013397865.1 Struthidea cinerea | reverse complement strand
GAAGGGCTCCTCCGGGCGATTCCTCTGCGAGGTCGGTAACGCGAATACAGGGGCGCACCGAACTCTTCCTCCTTCCTGCTTTTGTTCTCGTCAGGAGCTTCTCGCCTGTCCACGTTCACGGCGCCTGCCCGGGTGGTGCCCGGGGCTCGCCCGCAGCACTTTGGGCGGCTTCGCTGGGAGTTTGGGAGGTGCCGCCCGAGTTATTCACGGAGCTGTTGCAGCCGCCGTGGAACCCGGAGGGATGGCTGGAAGTGGGCTCTGGGTCTTTCCAGCGCCTGCGTTGGTTTGCCCGCTTGTCCCCCGCTAAACTTTGTCTCAGAGGCGCTGACGCTCTCTTTGCCTTTCCCACGCCGGGACCCCGAGGGGACCAGGCTAGGACCCCGCGGCCGGCGGCGTGCCGCTCTGCTCAGCCCGCTGCCCGCCCGCTCCTTGGTTCTGCCGGGAGCCGCCGGCCGCTCTCCGGCCGGCCGTGGCTTTTCCCGAGCGGGAATTTCCTGGGGCTCGCCGGAGCGCTCCCCGCGCTGTCCGGCCCCGCTCCCCACGCAAGCCCCGCTGCCGGGCGGCGCTTCGAGAATGGGGCATATTTCCTGTTGAAAGCGGCGTGAATTCACGGACCTGAAAGCCCAGTCGTGTGGTTTGGGGCTTCTTTCCTTTCATTTTCCTAAGAAAATACCTCGGAATTACTTATATGCCTAGATCGACTAAATCCACCACTTCTGGGGAAGGCATTACACAATCGGGCCAGTTATACAAACCTGGGTTATTTCATAACTTGTTTACATCAGCTGGCCCGGCCTCACTCTTTTTGCCTTTTCAGAGTTGGGCTTCCCCCCCCCTCCCCCGTTTTTTTCCTCACAATAGTATTTCTTGTGTGGCTTGTATGTGCGAACTGGCAGTGTGAGCACAGTGCAGCCGTCGCATCAAGGAGTCATAGGATAATTAAAAGAAAAAAAAAAAAAGGAAAAAAAGTCCAGTCTTAAACTCTGCCAGCCGTACCAGCCCGTGACATTCCTCACATTAAAGAAGTTTTACCAGAAATGACTCGCTGCCGCTCCCCGCCTGCTCCAAACGCATCTCGCTGGTGCCCTCTGCGGGCTGCGGACTGGGGTTTCCAGGGATTCTAGCTCAGCTAAAGCTTATTCCCTGGTTTACAGTAAATGCCAGGACAAGGTGGGGGAGCGGGAAGGGGGACTGAGAAACTGGAAACGCCCGGCAAACTGCAAATCCTCACTCTCCCTTTCCTCCTGTGATTGAACAGCTGCGCTGGATTCAAGCACTTGCTGCAGGAGGTCGTGAAACTCCATCACCGCTTCATATTTGAGCTGTCACAGTCCGAGCAGTAACTGGGTTTTCCCCTTTTTCTGGGGCTCCGCATCTTCCCCAGGCAGCTCGCGTGCGTGCCGTTTGATACGGGGACCAGAGCCCAGTTTCTAAGGTTACTATCTGAAACAGGGCTTTGAGCAGGACGTTGGCTTAGCGAGAACATAAATGTTTTCTTTAAGAATCCGGGAGATTTCTCAAGGCCTTGTGCTCCGTCTTTCCCTTGATCCTTACAGATGTTGTAGATTAGGATCAAATGTAAGCGTTGCCTTTACCCTAGCAGTCAGGCTGTTCTGCTGATTCTGGTCTGTGGAGATCTGCAGTTTTATCACTACAGAAAATATGCATTGCTGAAATTTTTCTCTTTATTGTGTTGGTTTTTTTTTTTTTCCCCAAAAGCAAGAAAAGATGCATCAGTCACATGTTTAAATGGAAACTGTGTCTCTGAGCCAAAACTTTGAAGCTTTTTAATTATTTTTTCCCATACAGCGCAGCACTGGAACATTTTTCTTTTAAGTTGCATGTCATGCTATTTTCCTAATCACTGACTTGCCATGTGGTAAACATAGACTTTAATGGGAAGAGTTTGTGTACTCTTTGAGAGTGGTCAACTTTCCCCTGAGATATCATAGCACTGTGTCTAGTTTTCCTTCGAGGAGATGTTCAACATGGGAGAGCCATCAAGGGCCTTGTATTTATTATAAGACCTATCACATATACCCCATATTTGATAACTGAGTAATGTTGAAGATGCTCTAGGTGTTTTCTCCGTCGCTCTGCTGTTGGGTTTGATTTTTTTCCCCCCCCGCCATTATACCCATTTCTTGACTGGTTTCTGATGCTGCTCAGCACTTAGTTACAGATGTCAGTGAAGGTCCAGAGTGGAGCAAAGACACAACAGGGTGCTGTATAGAAACCTTAAGGTGGAGAAAGGAACCACAAGCCAAAGCCTGAAATGTTCCCGTGCTGCTAAGTTGTGAGCTGCTAACGTAGTTTGTCCCTGCCTGTGGCAGGACTCGCTGGAGCCTCCCCCGACTGTGGATATGAGGAGGCTCTCATCCAACCCCATATTTTTAAGGCAGAGCAGAGACTGACCTCAGTTCTTGGCATACTTAATAACAGGACTCTTTCTGTTTGCTGTTTAGTTGTTGGGGTTTTTTAATGATACCTTCATCTGCGTTTGCTTGGGTCAGGAGGAGAGCGGTGGGTTCGTGGCTGAGCGCGTGCTGCGTGTGTAGCCCTGCAATCTGCCTATCGCCACGTCTTTCTGTAGTGCTCTGAATTCCTTGTAGAGAGGAAGAACAGAGAGATGCTTACAGGAGCCTCTCGTGGGTCAGGAGAGGAGAGCTGTGCATGGCCAGCGTGAGGAGAAGGCAGGAGGGGGTCTGGAAAGAGGAGAACTGGGGAGGTGGGTGAGGGCTGGCAGGGGGATTGAAGCTCTCTGAGAGGAGGAGGAATGAGGACAGCAAAGCTGGGGCTGCAGTTTGGTGAAAGGTCTGGCACTTCTACGTGAGGAGGCTGGTGCTCAAAGGGACTGTGCAGGGGAGGTAGCAGGGAATTCTGGGCCTGCCACTGCAACCAGCAGTGTCCCAGGGGCTGGAGCTGATGGCCACTGGGCAGAATGTGGGGGCCAGCAGCATTTTGGCACTGCAGAGCTGATCCCATGCAGCGTCCTAGCAGGGAAAGCGAGGTATGTGAGGAAAGCCTGATCAGTCAGGAAGCAATGCTTGTAAAATCTGGTGTTAGACTGAGCACACTGTGTCTGAAGACTCAGCCTTCCACAGCAGTGTGTCCCTTAATTAGTTATCCTGGAAAAATACTGCCTTTGGAAAGTACAGAATACAGGTTTGGGGGATTTTTTTATTTCTAAGATATTTTGAGTTATTAGAAGGGAAGCTGGTGACAGAGATGGGGCATGGCACAGAAAGGAACTGGTCTCTTCCCCCCAGGTCTGCAGACAAGCACTGTGGAGCTGCAGAGGGATGTGGCTGAACTGAGCAGCTCCCCTTTGCTGTCCAGGAGACCTGCACTAATGTTACAGAAGGGTCTTAGGTTGAATACAGGAGTGATTGGAAATGGAGTACTTGCTTAGTTAGTAACTTGGAGCCCGATTTTTGTGTCAGATGCTTGTGTTTTATGTGGTTGGTTTGGTGGTGGATCTAACTCTCACAACCTCTGTTGGGAATTTTTAGCACATTATTGAGTGTTGGAGGCAGAGGTTAGCTGTGGCATGCAAATGGTCTCTGAATGTTTTGCAGTCACAGCTTTCTAGTGTCCCTGCGAAGAAGACAGGACTTTTCTTTGCTCTTTGGATACGGAAGGGAGGGTGGCACAGATAGGTAAAGGTCATGGTAGAAGCCACTTGTGGATCTGGAAGTAGGGCTCACATCCCTTGAGTTGAGCTTGTGGTTCAACTGGTCTCGCACTTCCTCCCTTCTGCGAGGTTAAGGTCCTCTTGTGTTCTGGTTATGGAGGCACCGACGCATCCTCTTCTGTGCCATGTGGTCACAGCCAACACCATGCAGAGCAAAGGAGGGGATTTGCACCCATAAATTCTGATGCAGTGTTGACAGCTGACGGCTCTGAGCCTCTGTAACGAACTGGGAGAGGAGAGACAGATGCACTCTGAAATGTGGGATGAGCTGAGGCTGTGTTGGACTCAAGCTCCAAGTGAACCTCTGAGGTCCTGTTGGGGTTTTTGCCAAGGTCTTGGTGCCAGTGTCATCCTCTCTGTGTAATTTCCCTGCCTGCTTAGCTTGACTCAGTCCTTCCTTCTCTCATCCTCTCTTGCTAGATTTTGAGCTGTTCAAAGATGTAAGTCGGCAGCTGTCAGTATTAAGACTGGATCTCCTGGTCTTCAGGAGCTGGCAGCTCTCTAATGCTGGCCTCAAGTGCTGTAGCTATCAGCATGTGAAATACTATTTGCAGTAGCCTTGGTTTAACAAAGCACTTAAGGTGCTTGACTAGGCACACCCTGAAAAGGAAATCTGTGTTGGTGTCCCTTATCTGGGATGCTTACCTGAGGTGAGGTCAGGCAAGCAAGGGCTCTCGCTTCTCTGGGAAGCTAGGTTGTTGACCCAAGAATGTGCATTTTTCATGGAATCATTTCAAGGCTTACAAACCTGTGGTGTGTGTCCTACAAGCTTTGTCCCTTGCTGGGTGATTGGTGGAGCAAGGCCTGTCTGTGTTAATTCCAGTCTAACCATTGAAAGCCTCCTGAAGGAGCTCAGCATAGACAAAAACATTCTTTCTCCTGTGCTTCCCCCTCCGGGGACAAGGGATTGTTTTCCTTGCAATTTAGCGCCAGCATATTATCCAGATGGATTTACCTCTGTCTGAAAGAAGGTGTACATGTATTTTGGAGGCGATCATTACCTGCTGCCTTGGTTTTACTGCTGCCTTGTTTTGTCTAGACAGTGCAGAGAGCTGCAGGGAACTTGTCCGATCTGAATCCTAAGACCTATTTTATAGGTTGCTATTAAAATACATATCCTCGCACGTAACCGTCCCAGGGCCGGGCTTCTCGGTGAGCACAGAGCTACTGAAGGAGAAGCAAGCTGCTGTTCTTGCCATACCAAACCCTACATGGACCAAGCCCAAATTTCAGGGCAATCCTTTGGTGAAAGGCGGCTTTGCACTGCTTGGTAACAGCATTTCAGAACTGAAGTTTCTCTTCCTTTTCTTTGCACTTGAAGAGAAGTGTTTCTCTAGAAACTCCTTAATTCCCCTTTTGCTCCATTGCCGGAAGGAGTGGTGGGCACTGGCAGGAGGTGGCAGCAGTGGGAATGGTGCCTGGGAGGGGAGAGTGGGTTAGGGTATGCCGGGGACGTGTGTGGGGGAAGAGGAAGGGGGTTGGGAGAGGGCAGGGCTGCTCTGGAGGGGAAATGCCTGAGCCCAGTTCCTTCCTCAGGGGCCTGTGGCAGGCAGGGGCAGCTTAAGATGCTGCAGAGGCACCAGCTACTGGTGTTTTTGCTTCAGGTGCTGCTTTGATCCTCACTGGTGCCACTCCTGAGGGCCTAGCTGGTTTCGGAATAACCACTTAAGTTCTGCTTTCATTGACAGTTTCTTCTCTTCTCTCTGTCCCTCTTCTCCTCTGCCTTTCCTCCTAGAAATTTCGAGTAGATATGCCAGGATCAGGCAGTGCTTTTATCCCTACGATCAACGCCATCACAACCAGCCAAGACCTGCAGTGGATGGTCCAGCCCACCGTGATCACCTCCATGTCAAGCCCTTACTCCCGTTCACACCCCTACAGCCACCCGCTGCCCCCGCTGTCTTCAGTGGCCGGACACACGGCTCTCCAGCGTCCTGGTGTCATCAAAACCATCGGGACCACAGTGGGACGGAGACGGAGAGATGAGCAGGTAACTGCAGTGGGGGGAGCAGTTGGGAGTGCCTTGAAAACAGATGCAGGGAGATTTTCCCCCCTGCCCCCTCACGAGATCTCCCAGCGCCACAGGGGAGCACTGAGGTCGATCCCTGGTGCTGTACATGTGCTGGGGCTTCCTAGGGTGGCGTAGGGTGTAAGCTGGAGTGTGACTTCTATTGCTGCTTCCTCGTCATATGGTGAGATTTACCCAATCTTCATCAAACACTTTGCACCACTGGCCCTCATTGCGGCTTGGTTTCAAAAGCAGGTGAAACTCTGAAGTTGAGCCCTGGGTTTCAGTTTGAGTGTCTCTGCCACTCCAGGCAGAAGAAAACCTCTAAGAAAGCAGAGCAGCCTTCATGTAGGTCCTCTACAAATCTGACACCTAAATTACATCAGCTAGTGCTTTCTGTCAGCTCTGTAGCTAGCACTGCTCCAGTCTCCATTTGTGTGATACCCCCAGTACCAGCCAGCATCATGCAGGGAAGAACAGCTTCCCTGGAGCACCTCAACTCCAGTATGAAGAGCCTTCTGGTGACTGGGGTCTAAATCCACCTTCCCACTACAAACACGTAATGGCTTGATCTTTTTGCAGCAGTGAGGCGGTGATCCCATAAGAGATTTTTCTGCTCCAAAGTCAGAGATACTTTCATAACTGGCATGGGGTGGCTTGTACCACTGCTGCCCTGTGCTCAGCCTCCTGACGGGATTGTTAAGATGGAACCCTGGATCCGGTGGACTAGGTGCAGGCTTCTCATCTTCTGGAAATCAGCCCTGTTGTTCTCTTCTTAGTACGAATCAGCCTTCTCCAGGGCTGTCTGGTGAACAGCTATTCACAGTGCTAGGCTGACTTCTCTTTTAAAAAAAAAATAGATCTGACTAAACTCGATCTCCCCAAGTTGTTCCCAAGCAGCATTTGTGTGGGTCGCTGCAGAGCAGTGCAGTGAGACACAGTGCGCACCCTCCGTACACCAGCGCATGCTGTTGCGTGAGGTCTGTTTCTAATAAGACTCAGCAGCCCTACTTTTACTTCCACGTCATCTGTTTTGATTCACAGTCCAATTATTTTATGTGGAGTTGCTGTCTGGTTTAGACCTAAGCGGTTAAAGTCAGAGTTTAGCAGTACCTCTGTGTGGGGAGCTGGTATGGGTGCACTGAGGACGCGTTTTTGGGAGGAAGGATGGGGTAGCCGTGGTGGTTCGGGTACGTGCCAGCCTTCTCCACCAGCTGGAGCTACTTCCCAGTTCCCTGTGTGCAGGGCTGGTGTCCAAAGACAAGGAAAGTCTCAGGAGAACTGGAGGAATAATTAGCAACAACTAATTTGTTTGACAAATGCTGCCTCTGTGTTCACAAATTGGCCGTGAAGAGATCACCATATTCTCTGCTTTATTTGTTGTTCAGAGTTATTTGCTGGATGATGCCTGCCAAGCAATTCCTGGCCTGTGGCTTGTTTGCAAGCCGTTCATTGTGGGTCATTCAAAGCCAAGTCCTTTTGATTAGACACGTGCTAAGGCAGTACTGGGCGCTTTCCTGTGGCCCTTTGGCTCAGGTTTCCACGGCTGGTGCTTTGAGCACCACATCGGAGTGCCTTTTTGGAAAACATTGTGTAACGCTTTATGAAAAGAGCCTGTTTTGATGAACGTTCCTGACAGTGAATGCACGTATTGGGCTTGGTCAAGCTATGGATAACACATACAGCAGGAGCACAAAGAGTGCCAAATCCAACCGCTTTCAAACAAATCCAGCAGCCACTGACGGAATATTCCTTTTTAGACCTGGTAAAATGTTAAGAATATCCAGATTAGGGGCTTCTGCCCTGTCTGTGCGATTTTTGCACAGCAGAGTCTCCGAAACAGATAATTTAAAAATTACTGAAGGCCCTGGGAGCAGAAGTTTTTCTCCAAACATATTTCAATGAGATCTGTGCTGCTAAAGCATGAAAGGGCTCTTGAAAACTGTACACAGAGGCCCGAAGTCAGCATAGCTTCTGTGTGCGTGCTCAGTGCTTTGCCATACTGTAGACACTTGTGTGCAAACACATTTTTACCCTGCACTCATACGGGGTGGGAAGTGAGTGGGCAGAGCTGTAGCAGGGAGAGCAGTGCCTGGAGGGGCTCCTTACTGGGGGAAATATGCTGCCCAGCAGTGTGGAGGTACCCCCCACTCTAGGATGGACACTGTGAGCTGCTGATGGAAAAAGCTTTTGGGCATAAATTCTGTGTCCTGCAGTCCTAGAATTGCTTGTGTTGCTCAGTGAGCATCCAGGGGCTCATGTTACATGCAGGTGAAATCACAGGCACAGACCAGATTCTGAAAAAAAGCAGAAATGAGTGAGCTGAATGCCCAGAGGCTGAAGTAAACTTACTGAAACTGCAAACATCAAAATTAAGGAGATAGAGCAAGCCAAAACTAGGCTGAGGTTGGAGTAAAACTAACAATAAAAAGAAGAGATAGTAAAACGGTGAATGTCTCATTTGTGATGTTGACAGTCCACGAAGATATTCAGACTGAACCTTCTCTGAAGAGGTGTTTCTTTCCATTCTCTGCTGGCACTCTGTGAGATCTGACATGTGCTTTGCCAGGTGTCAGGGTTTTTTGCTTTCGTTTGCAGTCACCAGGCCAGAGCCCCTGCAGCACACACGGGCTGGGCGAGGCTGAAGTGCAGGGCACAAGGTTGGAGTGCAGGGCTGAGCACATGCCCTGGATCCCCACGCTGGGCTGTCTGCACGGCTCCTGCTGGATCCCCACGCTGGGCTGTCTGCACGGCTCCCGCATTCTGGGTGCCACAGCGGAGAGCTTGCCCGCTCCGTGCCCTGCTGTACTGGCTCCCTGGCTTTGGCCGTGGCACAAACGTATCTGCTGCTGCTGGGGTTTGTAAAACCTCGTCTCAAACTCCAAAGCTGGGCATAGCTTGACCAGCTCCTGTGAGCTCCTGCTCACTTCCTCTGGTTTCGCAAGAGTGTAGCTGGATGGGTTTCTCTGGAATTGCTCCTGATTTACATCAGTGAGGATGTCAGCTGGCCTCAGGAAGCCCTTGATATCACTGGAGCCTTGCCTGCTGATGCAAGAAGCAGTGTGTTATCTCGCTGAGCGCTCAAAAATCTGAGGTCAGATTTTTGGGTGGTATAAATCATTGTTGCTTCACGGACTTCATGGGAGCTCTGCTGATTTCCCTCTCTCCCCTTATACACCATCCCTGACCTTCAAGTGAACAACTATTTTTGTGTGGGAAGCAGCAGATTTTTTTTTTTGTCAAGAAAGAGGCACTTACAACATCGTGCTCTGGTTTTGCTTAACGTACCACCCAAGTTGTGAAACAATCAGAGCATCTTTTATCTGTTTGGCCTTGGTGCAGATTCACTGTCCTCTTACACAATCTTCTCCCTGTGCCCTGCTCCTTCTCCTCACCCTTCTGCTAAGACCTGGTGCAGGCAGAGATACTATGTGCTTTCATCTTCTGCTGACATCGGTGACGAGGGGGAGTGCTCAGCATCCTGCTGGATCAGGCTTTTTTCCTTTGCATTGCGGTTAAATCCTCACAAACTTAAAGGAATGCCTTGCTCAGATCTGACTGGATTTTCTTGGCACTTGCCCACAGCTGTCGCCTGAGGAAGAAGAGAAGCGAAGGATCCGGAGAGAGAGGAACAAGCTGGCAGCTGCTAAGTGTCGTAACAGGCGTCGAGAGCTAACAGAGAAACTCCAGGCGGTATGTGCTCGGCATACATTTCTCCTTCCTTGTCGCCCACCCTTTGGACCAGCTCCAAGGGCATTGTTCTTCCTCCACTAGCATGTTCGAGGAAGATGCTTCAATCACGCTCTGCCTTCTGCGGCCAAGGCTGCCCAGGGGTACCGCTCCTACACCAACAGTAGCTGATGAGGGGGACTTGGGCCTGGAGCTTAGGACCCTAAAATTCTCTTTGCTGAGTGCCCAGAATGTCCAAGAAGCTCTCTTCCCTTCTGGCCTCTCAACTAGCACAAGTCTCCCTGACTCTGGTCTCCTTTAATAAGTGGAAATAAAGACACTTGTGTGCCTCAAAGGCAGGCTTTAAGGACAAAAGCACTGAAGAGTTAGGATCATCTGAAAGCAGTAGAAATCAAGGCAGATGTTACGTGTACCTATCAAAGCTATATCCTTTAGGCTTAACCTTTCTTTGGAGGTGGGACAGTAACTGACGTCCTTCAAAAAGGAAGCACCACAGAGATGCGTGCCCTGGTGCTGTAGGAGTAATAGTAAAGCTGGAGAAGGTAGGGCTGAGCATAAGAACCAAGGGGTGGGTAAGGGACTGGTTGAAGAGAAGACAAGATTGGGTTGTGTTAAAAGAAGCTGAAGGAAAGGCTCCAGTGCTCCTGGTCAAGAGCCAGCCTGGGGCTGGTTTTATCCATTGACCTTGTTAACAAGCACAGCAGCAGTGAAAGCACACCAGTGAAATGTGCTGCTGCCTCACATTAGGAGGTATTCTCGGTGTAGGGGAGGCAGGACATCCTATAGAAATGTCGTGACTAAAGTGATAGAAGTGAGAGGAGTGTGCGAAGTGGGAAATCATCCTGAAGGACTGAGTGTGAGTTTTGCGAAGTTACGAGCTCCTCGCATGGGAAGGTACTACTTGCTCACAGACTGACTATGATCCATCTGTGTGATGTGACCATGGGAAAGGTAAATGTATTAACTGTAGGATGCATCAAGGGATAATCCAGTGCTAGTCCTTTGGGCAAGAGTTAGACAAGTGCCAGACCTAATGTGGGATATGCACTACAGAAATAAAATGGAAACTGTTTAGAGGCTGCTACACACTACCTCTGTCAAAGTGAAAAGAATATGACTAGCCTAACATAAAAAAACAATGGGAGGAGATCTGGGTCCTCTGCTAAGGTGTCTCTCAGGCAGAGAGCAAGGGAGAAGACTGAAGTCACAGGCCAAGACATAGTGGCAAAAACTGGCCATCAGAAAATTAAAGCTAGTTTTGGTGAAGTTTGGGAATAGCCTACTAATAGACATATGAAACACAAGATGCTTGACTGGCGGCAATGACCTGGTGTCTGCTTGGCTCATGAAGAGTCTGAGGTGTATCTGCCTGTGCTAGATGCGATCTGGACTTGGTGGCCCTGTTCCAGGTGAGGAGTAGTTCCAGAGCCTTCGGTATTTTATTTATTTATTCCCCTTTTGTCTGCAGGAAACTGAAGTACTGGAGGAGGAGAAGTCAGTGCTGCAAAAGGAGATCGCTGAGCTCCAGAAGGAGAAGGAGAAGCTGGAGTTTATGCTGGTGGCTCACAGCCCTGTGTGCAAAATCAGTCCCGAGGAACGTCGGAGCCCACCATCCAGCAGCCTCCAGAGCGTTCGGACTGGAGCAAGTGGAGCGGTGGTGGTGAAGCAGGAGCCTGTGGAGGAAGAGATCCCATCCTCCTCTTTGGTCCTTGACAAAGCCCAGAGGTCTGTCATTAAGCCCATCACCATTGCTGGAGGTTTTTATGGGGAGGAGGCACTCAACACTCCCATTGTGGTGACCTCAACACCAGCCATCACTCCTGGCTCTTCCAACTTGGTGTTCACCTACCCTAACGTGTTGGATCAGGAGTCTCCTCTCTCCCCTTCTGAGTCCTGCTCCAAAGCTCACCGGAGGAGCAGCAGCAGCGGGGACCAGTCCTCAGATTCCTTGAACTCTCCCACCTTGCTGGCATTGTAATCCCCCTGCGGCCCCCCATTTTGCCAGTGTGTTACATCCCCCACAGCACCATGGGGGGAGCCCCCTCCGTGGGATTAGAGACAGGCACAGGATCGTTCAAGCACAAGGGCAGCAAGAACAAGGATGGGGAAGTGCTACAGCTCCAGGAAGGAGAGTGAGGACCAACGCCAGCTCCCTGGAGGCAGGAAACGGCAAGGGTGGGACTGACACGCCAGGGCCGTTTGGAGAGGGTGATGTCCCCTCTGTAGGGACTGCTTATGGAAACCTCTTTGTGGCCGTAGTGGACTTGGGGAGCACTTCTGGCCAGGACTGAAGGCGAGCTGCAGACAGTTGCTAGTCGTCCCTTTCCTTTGTGGATTGACCTGATTGGTTGTGCTCTGTGCTTAAATCATTCTGGTTAGTTGATCTTACAACTTCTCTCTTGCGTGCTCGCTCTCTCTGCTTATCATTTCCAATGTTGTCGATCCCATTACATTTCATCCAGTTGCTCTGAACTCTAAAGTCTTGTTAGGATCTTTCCTCTTGGGAGTAGCTGTGGGAAACACATAGGGTTGCCCAGACAGGAGGGTGACAGCTGGGAGGACCAAGAGATAGGGGGACCAAGAGGAGCCCAGGAGCTCAGCAGGAAGGGCAGAGCTTGTAATCTCAAGCCTGAGGCACAGAGACAGCAGAAGGCTTGTGTGCAAGCCTTTCTTTTTAAAACTGTGGATATGTTTATCCCCTTGGGCTCATCAAAAAACCAAGTTAGTATCTCAGGGCCAAAGTAGCATCAGAAAAGCTGCTGGGCTGGCACTTACCAGTGTCACTGGCAGGGTTTTACCCTAGTTTGCTGGATATCAAGTCTGCTGCTTGTTGTTTACTTTTCCTGGGCTGCCTGCTGTCTAGGGAGTATTACATCTTCCTTCCCATCACGGCTCCTGACTCAGAGGCTGATATCTTCCTGTTAGTAAATCTTCCCCTCCCCTTGGCCATATTTGCAGAACATGCTACAAAAAAAAAGAGGTGGCACCACATGCCTATAAATCTAGGATGGAGACTGGCAGCAGCTAAGACGGTGAAATTAGCTGGCTGTACCCTTGCTGATTTTTTCATTGTTGGGAAACAAAGCAGCACGTATCCACCAGCACAGCACAGGCCACAGGGCCCCAGCTCCTGACCAGGCAGGAATGGCAGGGATGAAACGTTGACCTGTTTGAACTAAAACAGAGCTTCTGACAAGCTCTGGCAAATGACAAATTGACAGCTGAGGAGAATTGATTAGCATTATTTGCACCTTGGTCTACAGCCTCTAGTTTTTTTGCATTACAATTGATCTTGTTTTGTTGTGATTGATTGGCCTGAAGACAAAGAGTGAAACCAAAGGGCTCTTTCCCTAGCCTTGGGTCCTTGTCTTCTCTAGCCTGTGGGCTTGACTGCTACTACTAAGTGCTCACGGAGGGCACAAGCTCCCCAGTGCTCATGTTCACTACTGACAACCTGCTTCCACTTGGAGCCAAGCTCAATTCCCATTGATGTCAGGGCACTGACAAACCATGACCCTGTGCACACTAGGATTGCCCAGCTTGCCAGCTAAACCACTTAGGAGATAGCTCTTTGGTCCTGCCTATGGAAGCTGTGGTGGCAGCTATTTATTTTGGTGTGAGATTCTCTTTTTCTTTTATACACACACACACATATATATATATATATTTTTTTTTTTTTTTTTAATCAACCAAAACTAGGGTATTTCTTCTTCAGGCTGGACCTGGAGAAATGCAACAATTATAAGGCTAGTCGTATGAGATGCAAAACTGCTGCAGTCCCCACCAGCTCCACTGGGAATTAATAGGGTTCAGTCTTGTGGAACTGGAACTTTACTCAGTAGGGCTGGCTTCCCTCAAACTCTGGCCGCTGCCCATTCCCTGAATCATTTCAAAGGGACGCTATTATGGCTCTAAAGGTGGACATTGGCTTTTTTATTATAACTATTATTTTTAACCCAGGTATTTACCAAACCTGCCAGAAATAAAGATGTGAATGATCTTTTTGCATCATAAAGCTGATTGGATTCAGGCTTTTTTTATTTAGCTTAAACACTTCCATTCTTATACTGGTGCTAGAGGTTTCAAACTGAGCTTACACAGTAAGTAATATTAGTAAAGGAGTTGTATTGTCCTTACATGTACATCAAAACTTCCTTTCTAATAAAAGTAGATCTTAAATTTCCCATAGTTAGCACAAAGGATCCACTTTTCCTAGGGTTTTATGTAGATGATACCACTTTAGGGGAAACTGCAGCTTCTCTGTGTCCATTTTGCCAAATCTTGTTTGGGCCACTCTGGACTGAGAATCTAAAACTGTTAAATAAAATGTCTCTGCATGTCATTTCCACACATTTTTGAGCAGAACACAAACTGACAAGTGGTGGGTGAATCCTAAAATGATGCAGCTACTTTTGAGGCTAGCTGACCAGGACTGCTGTCTCCTGTGAGATCAGGAACATCCACCCCTTGTAGGGGTTTCAGGAAGTCAGGTGCCTTCTCAGATCTAACTGGTGGAACAACAAAAACCTACCTTTGGTTGTGGTCACTGAATCATTGCCAAAAGGAGCTGCAGCCGGCCCTTGCCCACTGCCTCCTGCCTGGTCATTGACCTGTTCAGAGACAGGACAAGATGCTCCCCTTTCCTGACCTGTGATACTGACAGGAGCCATGTGAAACTGCTCAAAAAAGAGGATTATTTTCTACTGTTTGGAAAAAGCCCCAGATACCTTGTGCCTGCCCGTTTTGTCCCTCAAGTCTCTCAAAGGATTGTCTGTGTTGGGATCGCTGGTCTCCAGCCTTTTGTATTTTGTGGATCAGCCTTACTTTTGTTGAGTTTCTGGCAGGCAAGTACAACTTTACTGCCATTTTGGTCCAGCCCTACATTCTTTTCAGGTTTTCTGGTGTGCTCTTTGGGAACTGATTGTCCTTCCCATGCCCAAAATGTTATTTTCCATGCGTAACTTCCCTGCCGATTCCTAAATGTAGTGTCTCCGTGTTCTGCATGTAGTGGGGATGTGGGAGCTGCTGTAACTAGTTCTGACAGAGAGTTGTTGAAGTCAATAGAAAAAGGCCCGAGGAATTTCAGCTGGTATTGGGTCAGCCCCCTAGTGATTGGCCCAACAAAGCCTCTCCTAACTTCTTGAATTAATCAATGCCAAACTGGGAGGAGTGGTAGCAGCTGCATTGAAGGAAATATTCAGCTTCTAGGTGATGTTTGCCATTCCAGTTTTGCCCTCATTCCTCCTTCTCCTTTCCCAGTTGTGGCATTGCCTTCATATATTCCTTTCTTGTAGGTGTGGAGACTGGGTAAGTCTCAATCCACTTGTGGTGTGATGGGATTTGGGACCAACATGCTGGGGACAGTAGCTCTCTGTTGTGTTTTTATAATTATTATTTAAATGATCTATTTAGTTCATCTGAACCTTTAATTTTGCTGCTTACTGTATGTAGGATCCACCTGGCCTTCATCCTAAATGAAAAGAAAAAAACCAAATGAAAACAAACCTAAGACACCTCCCTTCTCCCTGGTCTCTTATTATTTATTGGCAGGCAGCCATCTTGTGCCTGCTCCAGCAGATCTGCCCGCCACTAATTTAACATCCTCCCAAATCACATTCCTGGTGTTTGGTTGTTGCTTTTTTTTTTTTTCCTTTTTGTTGTTGCTTTTTTTTTTCATTCTAAAACAGACTTCTGAAATGTAAGAAATCTTATTATCATGACACAAGTTCATTTTCATTAGGAAGGCCAAGTCAAACATTTTTAAGAGGTGGGGGGAACAATATACATTTATTATTTATTTATCATGTTTACATCTTTTTTTTTTCTGTTCAAGACTTGGATATAATAAAGAAAGCATTAAAAATACTACAATCTTCTTTTTTTTTTAGGCTAATAATTGTTATTGATTCCTTAAATAAAAGAATCTGGGTTTTGTTGTTGTCTGTATAAAATGTAAAAAGAGATATGTTTTTAAAGATGCATTATCATTCCTCTGTGAACAGTAGGTGGAGTTCAGGACAAATCTCAGAACACAAGATAATAATAAAATCCCATCCTGTTTTACTTAATTGTTCCCCTCCTATCCTGTATGATTAAAGGGTTATTCCACTTTCTTGTTTGTGGTTACTTGATGTTAAAACCATATTAAAATGTGTAGAAAATAGGTATGCAATTGTTTTTGCTCAGTGAGAGGATAAAGTGTTGTGTATATCTTGATATACTGTGTAGTTCAAAGTAACATCAGTAAGGGATAGTGCATCTTTATTAGAGCGATAAGTTACTAGTGTCACTAAAGTCTGCTTTAGGGCCCTCAGATACAGAAAGGGCCTGGTTCTGATTCCACTCACCTGGGACAAATTGAAAGCATCAGCAGCATTTTGCTGCCATGAAGGTGGTGTCAGTAGTGAAATGAAACCTCAGTGACTAATAGGTGACCATGAGGATTGCTGAAGGTTTGGGGGCACCATTATCTTTTTTTTTCCTCAAAAGTTTTAGATCATGGGTTTTCTTTTTTACTGTCTGTCTGCAGTGAAATGGTTTCTGCCACAGAGGTTCTTAAAGATGACTGCTGAAGTGGGATCCTTCTTTGCTCGTAGTGATCTTGATGTCATTCTTGCAGTCCTGGGGAATTTCAGCTCTGAGGCATTCTCTCTGGTGTTGTCTCTTTTCTGTTCTTGTTATTTTACTGAATTACAGGCCTACAGTATTTGCACTAAAACAAAAAGCTTGTTAGAGAAAGCTTGCTGCTATGAAACAAAGAACATATTAAAATGGTTTTGCTTTTACAATTTTAACTGAGTAGCATTTTGTAGAATAAAATCAATCTAGACTGAAAAGAAAAAAATTACTTTTCTTTTTTCCTCTGCACCTTCTCCCCCCATCCTCCTTTCTTTTCATCCAACTCCTTGGTGGTATGATGTTCCCCCCTTCTCTTTTGGTGCTCAGTTGTAATGATTGGCTGTATTGTTGACTATGCTGCTGACAGTTATGACACTTGTAAATCTCGTTTTAATGACATTGTGGACACTTTTGTATAGCAAGAACTAACTGGAGTTCTCTCTGTTAATTGAAGTCATTAAAAAGCTCCCTTTGCCATGAACAATTCCAAGCTCGCATGTTCCTTCACTATGAACAAACGGGTTCAGCACTGCCAGGTGCCTGGTTGCAGCCCATTGCAAGGCTTCTTTCATCAGAGCAGCTGCAGTCCCGACAGCTGTTACCTGCAACAATGGTAGCTGGGGCAGAGGCTAGCAGAGCAGCCCACCTGGGCTAAAAGGCAAATAAAGCACTAATCCTTTCATCTTGGCTTCAAAAAGGAAAGGGATAGAGGTAGAAAATGTGTGCTGAGATGACTTTTTTTTGTTTGTTTTAAATCTCCTCAATCAGAAGGAGTCAAAGCTTCTGCTCTGAAAACTTGGGGCAGAGAGCATGGTTGCTTCACTGGCAGTGAGGAGGAGGTTAAGATGGAATTCCCTTGCTTGCCTGGGGAAAGCTCCAGCCTCTGGAGTAGAAGGAACTCAAATACATCAGGTTAGGAGTGGAGGATGTCGTATTCAAGTTCAAAATGAAACATTGGTGGGGAGGAGATAGGTGAATCATGGCCTGCCAGGCTGGCACCAGACCAAGCTTCTTACTCGTGGAATTCCTTAGGAGTAATGTCTGCTCTGGTTTCCTGCTGGTTCCTGCTGGTCCCTGTCCTTTTTTTTTTTTACCCTCTTTTTCATTTTTTTTTTCTTTAACCTCTGTGTTCTCACAGCTCCATGGGGAAGGAAATGAGAGATGTTGGAGTAAGTTATAAGGTGAATGGAAACTATTTGTGAAATTATAGGGAATGGTGGAGGTATCAGTCACCAGAAGAGGGAATACATGCACATGCCTGTGTGAAATGAGCTCAGCTCTCAGGAATCCATACTGTAGGAAAGTTGACATGAAATCAGCGTAGGAGGGTTTGAGCTGTAGAGCAGGACCCAGCCTTAGGGTTCTCTACAGGGTCAAGGACGACAGAGGGGTAAGGAAGAGCCTGTGGGAAGCTTTTTCTAAATGCACTTGTCCTGGTATGGCTAAAGGAAAAAAACCACATTCTGGGGGGCATGGCAACGACAAGCAAATATGCCAAAGGACTCAGGAGCATCATCTCTTAATATCTATCTCCACTGGGCCTCGGGCATGGGGGAGTCCCCATTTGATGTCTCCTACTGCACACAAGCCTTCTCCAATGGGAGTGCCTCCAGGATTTCCTGCCTCTCGAAGGGCTTTCCCATTACACTGCTGCACAGAGGCATCCAGCCTCAATTTTGTCAAACCAGCTCCTTTGGCAGCGTATACCTCCTCCGCCCCCTCCCAGAAAAAGGCTAACAGGAGGATATGTTCTTGCTTGCCTCCTGCCAACCTGAAGTGCTCCCTAAGCTCCTGTTTGCTGACAGCGCCCTTCAGAAAGGCTTAATGTTGCTTGACTGCAAATGCTGCTTGCGAGGCCCGGCCTCCCTCCTGATTTTCTCCCAGCAGCGGCTGGTTGTGACTGCCTGTGATCATCATTCGCTGTGGACCCCGGAATGTCCACAGCAGCTACTGTAACTTGGTTTTGAAGGATAAAACTGCACAGCAGAGCAAACTCTTTTCCACCAGTCTTCTAGCTGTGGGAGGCCAAATTCTACCACACTGACATGGAAATTATGTTTTTCCCAACATCCTTGTCTTGGTTTAGATCACTTTACATAGGGAATTTCCCCTCCTTCGGAAACAGGCTCATCCTCCCTCTACCCTGCAATGCCCTAACCCTGTGATGAGAGGGAGTGATCTGTATCTTACCACAGGGTAGGCAGAGTTGTACTGGAAGAGAGATCACCCACTCCTTTTGCAGGAGAGGTTGTGAGGGACATCTGCACCAAAAACTCTCCCATCAGGATCAGCATACATCCCAATGACGTCTTTAATGTGTATAAGAATTAAAAGAGGCTCCCCATTCTCTTTTGCCTCTCCTCTTCCCAGAATGTGAGACTCATCTCTGGAGTTCTCCTCGTGGTCATATTTCTTATTGACTGAAGCACTGGCTCCTCTCTCCAAGCAGCATGTGTGGGTAGCCTGGTTGTCTTATATGGAGTGGAGACCCCACCTGGAACAGAGCTTTTGTGGCAACAGAAAGCCTAGAGGAGTTGCCTGAATATATATCGTGCCAGAGGATATCAAGTTGTCAGATGAAGGCTTTTGGTGATTTTTTTTTTTTTCACTTTAAAAATTTTATCTAGAACCTGCAGGAACAGCTACAGGAACACTGCAGAAATTCTGCAGCCAATGGAAAGAATAAGCATGTGTTAAATCTGAAGACAGCTTAATGGCAAGCAGAGTTGGAGTGGGAGTGGGGGAAAGGAGGGCATCCAGAATACTGGTTTGAAGTGATGTTTCCACTGCCATGTGGGAAGGATGTGACAGAGAAAAACAGTGACATGGTTATTGCATCAGATACCCCAAAGTGGAAAAAACGATGCATTAAAAGAAAAAAACCCTCCATGATATGGTCCTACTCTGCTGATGTCTGTGTGTCCTGCAAATTCGTAACAAGTGTTTTCTGCTCGGTCCCACACGGCACTAGTGAGGCCCCCATTCAGCAGTGCCGGGCCAGTGTCAGGACAATGAACAGTGCAGATGGATTATCAGACGGGTGGAAGTTGCTGGCACCCTCTCATAGGGCTGAGGTTTAAATGAAAGTTTTTCATGTGTGTTCCAGTGAGATCCAGTTCACCTCAGGAAGATTTTCCTTGATGAAGACAGGACAAGGCCGGGAGGAGAGGCCAAGACAGCTAGGAATGTTTGGCTGTGAGAAAAGAAGGCTCAGGGAGGATCTTACCAAAGTGTGTAAATACCTGAGGGGGGTAGGGAGCGAAGGAGATGCAATCATACTCTTCACAGTAGTACCAAGTAATGGGATGAGAGGCAATGGTCACCATTTGTAATAGAGGACATGAAAGTAACTTTTTCACTGTGAAAGTGGTCAAACACTGGCATAGGTTGACCAAGGAAGTTTGTGGAGTCTCCATCCTTGGAGACATTCAGAACTAGACTGAACATGGCTCTCAGAAATCTGCTCTAACTGACCCTGCTTGAGCAAAAGAGTGGACTAGACACTCTCCTGTGATGCCTTCCAACCTCAACCATTCTGTGCTTCTGCTTTTCATCCCACATAGTCCTGAAGGAACATATTGCGAGCATATTTCTTTCCCCCTTGCAGTGCTATCTCATTTGAACCCCAGAATTCCTCTGTACTAAATATCAGCTGTTTGATGCTGGCTATGCAAGGTCAAACAGATAAGGACTAAGCTGGGAGGAGGCTATCATGGCAGACAAGAATGTAAACTGTTCAGCTTGCTGCAGTGTGAGTCTCAGATTTCCTTTTTAATTTTGTATGCTCCATTCCACAGACTAGCGTGGGGGAAGAGAGGGAGACAGGCCTTACATGGCTGTGATCTAGATCCTGCATCCCACAAATGACTGTACAACTCTGCAAGTCCACAGGCAGTGCCAGGAACTGCTGCCTATTTGCCTTTTGCAGGCTCTCCTACTGTTTTTCCTCTCTCAGACCAAAGTTGTTTTTCAAGTTCCCTGGAGAGGTAAATAAGGATCTACAGCTGATGATCCTAGGTGAGCACACGGGTCAGGCACAGTCCATTAATTGAGCAAAGAGCTCCCTCTGGCCCCCCACCCCTTTTCTGTAACCCTGGTCGGGCTCCCAGACTCAGGCAAATTCATCAGTGGCTCCTGATGATGACACACGCTCCTGCTGTTGATTACTGATGTGAACGGCCACAGCAGGAGATGCTGGGTTTGGGCACAGGGAGGAAATAGGTCAGTTCTTTTCCTTTGGGTAGCTCAAGCTACTCAAGCACTGGATGTTCTAATTCACTAATTCCTGTTTGAGTTGCTTACATCATATTTCCACTATGAAATGTACTTGATTTAGTTTTGAAACTGTTTGTTTCATGTTAATGAGGGTAGAGCAACAGACTTTAAAGGCCCACATGCCAGAGGCCCATGAATAATCGAGGGGAAAGGTGAGCTCACGAGCCCTCCACATCTAATACTGCCCTATGGTCTAGTGAGGCACAGCCCTGCTCTGACCCCTCAAAGCCAGAGCTTGGGGCAGGCCATCAGGGCCAGCAGTGAGCAGCACCACAGCCTGGTGCCTCAGGAATCGGTTGCCACAGCCTTTGTTCTAGGCTGATGCTGAGTTGGAAGGCTGCAACCCTTCACTCCTCCCTGGCTGCTCCAGGTCACGGGGGTGATGGGAGACGTTGGCTGCCTTTTGTAGCCTCTGACTGAACACCGTGTTTGTGAGCCACAAGGACCGTGATTAAATCTCTGCTCTGAGCAGTGTTCTGAGGCCATACTGGTATCTAATTACATTCTCCGCTTCTGGCAGCTGAGGAAATGAAGATCTGCCTGTGACACTGCCTGTGGTAAAAGGGAGGGAATAGGAAAGGAGAGTGATGCCTTCAAAACATCAGCTTCAGGTGCTTCCCTTGACCTCGTGTGTCCTCTTCTGTCAGCACCTGCAGCTGGGATGGGTGCTCAACCTGCAGTGATGATCTTCCTTCCCCTGCTCTTGCTGTTCTGGTGGAGGTGAGGGGTTTGCTGAAGCTGTAGTTGCCTGGGGCCAGGCTGCTCCCAGGCAGCTACAAGGAACAAGGCTTTGGTGGCACAGAGCAGGAGCTGTACAGTGAAGGTCTTGGCAACTCGACGTCCTCCAAGATGTACCTGGCTGGAGGAGGTCCCTGACTGCATAGGGCTGCCTGTCCTAATGGACTGAAGGAAGGACCTCCTGACAGTATGGCTGGCTGCCTTAGTAGGGTAGGTCTATCCTCCACCCTTGGTGACTGTCTGGTTCCAATTCTGTTTTTCTTTTGTCACATGGCTCCAACTCTGATTTTTTTTTGCGCAGCTGTTGCCATTTCTCTGTTCCCCAGGAGCAGTGACAGCTCCATAGGCACGTTTCTGGTGGCAGGGAGGGAGGCAGACTGTTTCCACAGTGGGGCTGTACAAAGGGCTAAATTCTGTGACCCGGTGCCATGGGGAAGAAAGTCATTACTAATCCCTACCGTATAGCGGCTCCGCCTGCCCAGCAGGATCAATGGCGCCATCTCAGCCCCATTATGTTGACTCTGAATCAGCAAGGAACGCCTAGGAGCTGGGAGGAGAGGGCTCCTCCCTGTGTGGGGTACTGCTGCCTGCCTGTGGGACAGTCAGGGCCTCCCTGCTTTCCTCCTCCCTGACTTTGGAAAGGTGTGATGAAGTGCTCAGCGGTTGCTTATGCGCACAGGCTGGCCCAGACCCTAGAGCAGGACGGGCAGGGCAGAAACCCGGCCAGGATGCGCGCCAGGCTCACCAGCCCCGGGAGCTGCATGGGGCGAGCACGGGAGCTGCGCACCCTCCCGGCTGAGGCCAGCCAATTCTTCTGGCAGGCAGAGGCGGGGTGGATCTTGGAGCCATTTCCAAGGAGCAGGCTGGCGCTGGGAAAAGCAGGGAGCAGCTTTTTGCCCTCACGTTCACACAAGGCTGCGAGTCCAGCATTTAGGAAAGGGTCCCAGTGAGAACTTGCCCATGTCTCCCTGTGCTGCTTGCGAAAACAAAGGGCGACGGCTTTACAGACTATACCATTTAAGGAGTTCCCCAGCTTAGTGAACCTCGGCTGACCTCAGGGTATACCGAGTTTCCAGCTCAGCAGAGCAGCGTTTCAGTTGAAAGCACGCAGCCCAAAACTTCCCTCCTTGCATCTGGGGGAAGGGGGGGCTGCTGGAGGATGGGCAGCTAATGACAGCACGCAGAAACAAAAAGCGATGTCGGTTACCGGCTCTCGGATGTAGCCAGATCCCATCCTAGGAAGGACGTTGCAGTCCAACAGGATCATCTTGAGTGTGAAGCAGCCTCAGCAGCTTTTGGCAGGCCCTGGGTCAAGGGGGATGGGAGGGCATGCCCACGGCACCACTGGGTGCTGCACGTTGGGGCGCAGGAGCAGCGCCCCAGCAGTGCAGCGTTTACAAAGTTGAAAAACATTAATAACATGCACTATGCTCCTCCTGTTGTTTCAACAAGATCCAGGTGTGTACAGGAGAGCAAATGTGTGTGTATACATGCGCGCACACACGCACTCGCTCCGGCTGGCGCGGGATACCGCTCGGCGCAGGATTATTCCAGCCAGGCTGCAGTCAATACTGACAAATACAGTATACGTCCTGTCTTGCCCACAGCAGTGAGGGAGCTGTGGCAGGCTCAGTGCTTTCCTCCCTCTTGTGAAAGACCTGGGGTGTTTTCAGCGGCGTGGGGAACTCGGGTCCCAATCGCCCCGGGTCCCAACAGTGTATGTACGGTCTTGCTGCTGCACCAAGAGAATTGGAGTGGAGCGACTCCCAGCCCGGCGCCTTCCTCACCGCCAATTCACCCCTCCATGCTCTGCCCTCTCGGTGTGCTGCAGGAGACAGGGGTTCAGTGTAAGAAGAAGGAAAAAAAAGAAGAAGAAGAAGAAAAAAAATAGCATGTGAGATCATATAATTAAAGATGGTATCAGAATGTCTAATTAGGATGACTGAGAGAACTTGGCTGGGAGACGCAGCCAAGAGCTGAGTTAGTGTGTTTGCCAGTCCAAAGCTCCTTAACAGTAATTAATCCTTAAATGTCCAATTGTTCAGAGTTCAAGGAAACACCTCCTACTACTGTACTTTGTGTTCCTGTTAAGCAAGGAGACACAGCAGGGCGTGTGCCCTTATTCTGTAAGAGCGACACGCCTAGGGGTGTTGTTAGGAACTAGACCGAAGGTTGAGTATAATTATTAACTACCTAAGAGTTCCCAGCATTGCACAATTACCCAGGCCGCCTTGCAGCTGTGCGTTCGCCCTGTTTGGGTTTTTCATTGGTTTTTTTTTTTCTTTCTTTTTAAAATAGAAATGCTGAGCTTTAGCGGTGATACGTACAAATCCTACTGAAGTGTCATCTGTTCCTCTTCCAGTGTCCCTTGTGCCATTGAGTTGGGATGCGGAAGCAGAGGGGGATGAGGGCAGCAGATATACCTATGTACATACTGTAGGGCAGTCAGTGCCCTTCACTGAAACTCAATAGACTTACTTACATCATTTGCAAATTTGACTCAGAGATTTTCCCTTTGTTTTGATGCTGTCAATGACTCTTGCATTAACATAAAAGCCTTGGCTATTTACTCTGGGGGTTTTCATTCTGTTTGCATTTTTGAGGTGAGTTGTGTTGGGTTTTTTCCCTTTGCTAATATTAAGCGAGGGGAAAACCTGGAGGAAAGAAGTGTAGGTTTGCAATGGTAGGTGAACTGATCTGTTTGTCCTGCTAGAGGTCTTCTGCCGTTCTCGGACCCTGATCCAGGCAGTCACTGGGATGGTTGAGAAAGGGTGCTCAGGTGTGGGCAGCTGGCGCTGGCCATGGCAGGCAGGTGGGTTTGAGGAGCAGAACTTTCCTGTTTGGTGCCTTCAGGAAAGCCCAGCTCAGCAGCGACATCACAGCTCGGTGGCAGACAGGAGGAGGGGGATGTGTCATTTCCTCAGGTGCATCATTGTCTTTTAAGTTGTGTTTCTGTGTTTTTATCCTCTCCCATCTTTTTTTAATTGACCCTTTCTGGTGGGCGTGGTGAGGGCCCAGCTGGGAGCCGGCCGGCCAAAGTTGCTTCTGCAGGGGATCATTAACTCGGGCGTCAGCCAAGGCCGTTCAGTGTTTATAAAACGCAGACAATTAAACGCAGTCGCAGCCCTGCAATGCTATAATTGGAAAGCAGACTGGGACGATGTCCACCAAGAGGGACCGGCTCCCCGGCACCAAGGAGGGATGGGCGGGCAGGGCTGTGCTGTCCTGCCAGCCCAGCCAGACTTGGACCGGGCCACTCCATGCAAATGCCCAGCCAGGAGGGTCCTGGCCCTGCCGAGCCTACATGCTAGGGATATGAAAACACAGGCTTGGGAGGGAAACAGGAAAAAAGAAGGAACGTGCCCAAGGCCAACTGACAGCCAGGAGCTGGCTGGGTGCCTGCTGGGGTCCCTGGGTGCAGACTGCACTGTGTCCCTGTGGGTCCATGGTAGGGATAATAGCATTGCTCCTGCAGGCATAGATCAGGGCACAAAGGCCCTTCCCCTGCCAGGCCACCATATGGGGAGGGTGAAGGGACTGGTCTCATCCTGTGGTTGCCCCCTCGGGATTTGGAAATAGCCATTAACTGAGCCCCAGGCGAAGTCTGGCTTCGGGATCACAGTCAGTGGGGAGTGGGGTGGTTGGGGCTGTTCCCAGATAACGCAGGTATAACGCCGGGTCCTGCAACCCAGCCTCCACCCCTAGCCCATCTGGGACTGCAGCACCAAATGCCATTGATGGTTGTTCCCCACCAGTGGCTGAAGAGCAGCTGTTGAACTCGCTTTCTAAACCTAGACACCAAGTCTTCCGTGAAGTCTGGCAAGGGAGGAAGATGCTGAGTACTGGATTGGGATCACCATTGCCCTGCTCCAAGCTCTGCAACTGACTCAGTGTTTCACCATGAGCACATCACTTCACCTTTTTGTGACTCAGAATTTTCATCTATCAATTACGGATTTATGAGATTTAATTAAGGTCTGTGAAGGCCTTTGAGATCCTCACTTGAAAGATGCTGTGCAGGCATAAAGTGCTGTACGCAATGAAGAAAACAAGAGAAATTAAAAGCTCCAGACGAGAGAGAAGAGAGGGCAGGTTTCCCACTGCTTGGTCTCCCAATTACATGTTCCTTGTTAGGATGGCAACCTCACTTTAACCTGTGGACAAACGAACTTACTCACCCCTTCTTGCAGCAGACAGGCGATGACGTGCAGCAGTGTCTTACTCATTGGTTAGCCTTCAGTCATCTTTCCAGAAGTATGAGCAAACAGAGAAGGGGGAAGGGAGCAAGGGCGGGTGAGGAGTATGAATTCCAGAGAAAAGGGAAGTATCAGAAAGCAAGCTAGGATGTGCAAGGGCCTTTATCACTGCTGTTGAGATCTAGCTCTGCATAGTAACAAACAGGAACAGATTTCATCTGTCCCTAGAGGTACGTGCCCTGGAGCAGGGAAGAGCTGATGAATTACAGCACAGGGGAAGCAAAGGAGTCTTCTTATGCAAGGCATCTCTTTCAGTGTCAGAGAGGAGGTCGACTCAAGGAGTTTGAGGGAAGTGTTTGAGCTTAGCTAAATGAAAAGTTGTTTTATCTATGTTTTTTGAGATAAAGACCTTGTTCGCAGAAGTCATGGAACACACACGCTGAAGCTTGTGCTTAAATGTAGGCATAAGCTTAAGGCCTTTGCTGAATGGGGACATGCCCAAATTTATTTAGGTGCTTGGTGGGAATCTTACAGCAGTGCTATTAGCAGGACCTTGAAGGTCCCCAGGAGCCGCAGAAAGAGCGGTAATATGAGAACAGCCTTGCTTTACTATTCATAGGGACAGGTTGACCTGGGGAAGGAGTGGGCAAAAAGCAAGCTCCATCTCCAATCTTTATTTTCTCCTTTGCTTGCTGTACAAACAACCGTGTGGAAGCTGGCTCCAGTAGGTGTGGTCTGTGTATGCACTCCTGGGTGTGCCGCTTTGTTGTGTTAAAAGGACCATTCCTCACCTGAAAGCAAGTTTCCAGGTTGTCACTGACAGTCACATCAAAACTCGTGACCCCTCCCATCCCCCACCTGCATACCTTCCCTCTTATGTAAGAAAAACAGAGATGCCTGTTGACATGAAACCCAAACTAGTCCCAGGTTTGGTGTCTGCCTTTGTTCCACACTGCTCTGGGACCCCTCTGCCTGTCTTTCTTCTGAGCTGCCAGGGAAAACAGATGCATGGTAATTGCTGCTGGCTAGGACAGCCCCCTGCGATCAGAGCAGCCATGCTCACCCTTCTCTTTCTCTCCCAGTAAAACCTCCCCTTGTCCATCCAGCTTTCCCTAGGGTTTCTTAAGCTTCCTGTTGGGCTGGCTGGTCTGCTCTAACTCCGTCTTTCTGAAACTGCTAGTGCCCCAGATTTGGCACAAAGCTTAGCATTAGTGAGCACTATTTTGGAGTAAAGCAGAATAATGACTTTCTGTGGCATACTTATGACATTCCATTAATATATCCCAAAAGAAGTGTTTTTGTTGCAACTGCAGTATGCTGTTGACTCATTATACGATCCACTCTAATTCCTCCAGATCCTTTTGTGTAGTACTGCTGCTTAACCAATTATTCCAAGTCATCCATTTGTGCACTTAATTTCGCCTTCCCGGTCATAGTACTTTGCTGTGTTTTTATTGAATTTTATCCAGTTGATTCTGAGCAGCTTTTGCAATTTATTGAGATCACTTGAAATAATAACGTGCAGATTAATTGTTCAGAAAATCCTATGGACAGGCCCATGCCTGCACCTGTAGCTGGTTCCAGAGCCCAGCCTTTCCATCTTAAAAACAAAGGCCTCTAGCACTTGATGGCATTCTTGCAATATTCTGCTGAAATGTCAGGATGAAGCCTGGCAGAACTGTGAATTTTGGAAGGCTCTTTCAATGGAAATATGGGATAAGAGCATCTGTTCAGCTGGCAGTGGCTTTTGGTCTCCGATCATCTAGCATTGGTTTGAATCACTGTTATTTTCTGTATTATTACTGGTCTTCAAAGTATGCAGTCACTGAAAATACCCAAGCTTGAAATTGGCTTCTGACTGGGAGGGAGGAGACGGAGCTGCTGTTGTGTGATGGTACACCTGGTCAAACGCCGGTCACAGCAAGTATCCCCTGGCCTGGACTGCTCCTCCTGAGGACTGGAGGTACAGCTCCACGGCCGTGACATTTTTTCCCCAATCTCAGCCGAAGGGTCAGGATACTCGTTGTGTTCAGGAGTGAAAATGTGGGAATTTGGTGTCCTCTGGTGGCAGCTGCGAGAGTTACGGCTGGCTAAAGCAGGCGTGACCCTCCACACGCAGTTTGTCGTTCAGGCCAAGTGGCCATGTGCTCCTGCCAGAACACTGATACTCCTTTCTGCCCTGCACTGTAAATATTTCTAGTCCAGTCTGGCTTCCGTAGTTTCTGTATGCTCACCCCTCCTATTTATTTTATGCCTGTTTACCTGCTTCCCTTTCTGGAGTGCTGAGCTGTGTGTGACTTTGGGTTTAAGATTGACTTGATGGTGTTTGCTTGTTGTTCTCCTACGATTTCTTTGCCTCACAAAAGGAAATTTAGTTTCTGTAATCGCCTCTTCACAGTTACAGAAGGCTTCAGCTGCTTGGTCCCTTAGTAAAATAAGTGTGTCTGTGTCCAAAGGCCTTTCAACCCACTTCTCTAAGCGCTGAATCTGTTACCCTCAGGCTTGCCTCAGTGCAGCTCCACTCACTGGGTGAAAGAACTGGTGAGCAAGAAGACACAGAGCACCTGGACAGCCCAGCTCTTTTAGCCACAAAACAGGTGAGAGCAGATCAGAGCACTGCATAGGTGGTGAGCGCTGCGATGGGAGGATGTGTTTGCCACAATTTGTGTTGTGTGAAGTATGTGAAGGGAGCATGCCAAGCCATACACTCCTGGCTCCGTTACCTGGAGGTAATGGATGAAAACTGAGCAACCTCGAGGGCTGTGGAGTGTAAAGGTCTCTAAGAGTTTGGTGCAAATGCAGCCAGGAAAGTCAAACAGTCTCATCCCTTATGAGGAAAAGCAGCCTTACCTCCTCTCCCCATCTCAGTCACTATGCTACCACTTGATAGTCTTCTCTTTTTCATGAGCAGCACAAGTATTAATGATGCAAAAGGAATATAGCACATCTGGGGCTGGCTCACTGAGGTCAAAGGAATACATTTTTTGACATGTAAAGACAGGCTGAGAAATGAACTTCTGTGGGGGAGTCAAGTAAGCAGAGGATTTTTGGGGTGTGCGTAGATGGACTAGCAAGTCTGGGACACCGTGGCACCTAGACAGGCTGACCCCACAGAGTCTGTATGTTGCACCTTCATGTGGGAAGAGTGTCAGAGAGCACAGGAGAGCCAGGAGCTTCCCACACTGGCTGCTGCAATTACAGCACTGGCTAAAAACAGAGCCCCTTTGTGGCGTGAATACAAACAGCCAAAAGCTGGCACTGCTTTGCGAATTTTATAGCTTAATGGAAAAGAATGGGAGAAAGGGAATACTCATATTTTCATTTTACAGAGGACCACAGTGCTTTAAGACTTGTTCTTCAATTCACAGTGGTGTTTATTTAGGTGCCTGATTTCCATTAAGTTTTGAGAATTAGGTACTTTGCATGTGAGCATCAGTGAACTCCCCCAGAGACACGGGAAGGGAGCACACATTTTCTGGTTCCTGCTGTCAAATGCCATCACTGTCTATCAGAGGCAGGCAGACTGCTTCCCTCTTCTATCTGCCTTCCTGCCAGCACTGCTTTCTCTAGGCTGTGGTAGCGCTGGTGAACTCTCTCAAGTCTGTGGCTGTAAACAGGGCTCCCCAGAAATGAGCTTTATCTCCTGATTGGATAACCAGGGGGCCAACTGAGGAGGCCACAGGAAGTATCTGGTCCCCAGCTTCTTGCTGCTTATAGACTCAAACGAATCCTCACAATACAGAAAAGTCAGTAAAAACAGTCTTTAGCAGCGGATCTTTAAATCTTGGCTTCTGCTGTTCTCCAGCTTTTCAGAGTTCTCAGCAGCCTTGCAGCTATCATCAGGCTTCAGGGGCTCCTGCCCCCAAGGAGCCAGGAGGATTTCAGCTTATGGCATGATCTGCAGCTTGCCTGCGTCAAAGGTCCAGAGGCTGCTAGAATAGGCAGTGAGGAGCAGTTCCAGCTTTTGCTGCAAAGGGCACACCGTGTTTTTGTGACAGGCAGTGGGGAATGAGGGACCTGTGGCAGATACACAAGCTGGAAAGGCAGGCTGGACACCACCAGCCTCTCAGCAGCCCGAGCAGTCTGTGGAGATGGACTTTATGCTGTACTTTGGTGCCAGCCACAGATGAGTGACTGAAAGGCTTGTGCCCTCAGCAAGCAATCAAACAGTCTGTGTGGGAGGTTGTGCCCCACTTCAGGCACAAGGAAGAAATTCCAAGTTTTATTCACTTATTAATGTTGGATTGGAGTTTTCATTGTTGTGTTGCTGCCTTCAGCTACTGGTAGGTGCTTGCAGGACAGCACTGCTTCATAGCTCATCCAAAACATGGCTGTAATTAAGGTGGTGACCTTGCTTATTTGTGTACTTACTGCCACAGCTTAGGTCTCTATAGCAGCTATGCAGATCTAACTATAAAAGTCAAGAGTTCAACCATGTGCTGAGCTTAGAAAAATTCAGGGAAGTGTATTTGAGGCCTTGTGTTTGCATTTGTTTTTACCAAGGTTTCTTTTTTAAAGCCATTTTAGAAACAATTTATATTCTCCTTGCCTGCAACTCCAAAAGCCTGGGCTTTTTGAAGGACTTCTCTAAGCATTACAAGGCCTTTTGCCCACTTTCAGTAATCTGAATTACTGAAAGTAATTACTGAAAGTACTGAAAGACCATACGCAGACCGGTGCTTTCCGGTTCCACGTTAACGTTTGTGTTCTCCTTTTCCTTGGAGGATTTGCGCTCCCTCCAGCAGGTGGTAGCAGCCTCCTTCAAGCTGTGCAGCTCTCCTGCCTGCTGCCGCAGGATTCCTGCCTGGTGATTCATGTCCCTGGCTGCCCTTGGCCTCACTTGATCTCCTCACCCTCTACTGCATGTCTGAACTCCCTTGTGGAGGAAGATCTTCTGTCTGGGTCCGGAGTATGCACTAAATTTACCAGCAGTGTGAATCACAGGGAGAGGAGGCAACGGCACAACATCACAAGGACCCATGAAAAGTCTTGCTGTTGTATATGATTTATTCCTGACGTTTTTGTAGCGCTGTCATGTTCTACCCATCACAGATGGGTGCCTCATAGATGGAACAATTCAGGGATATGCTTCCTAAATACAAAATTCAAGATCTGATGCTTTGTCAAGGCAGTAGAATTAGCTGAAGCAGTGACAGGTCACAGACAGGCTCTGTCTTCATATGAAATGGAAACATGGTCTGCTTTGTATTTCCACAAGAAGTCCTCTGCTATGCCAGTTAGTGTGATAGTTTTGTGGGTGCAATTACGTTATCCACTGATATATAGCCTCTGCTTATTAGCAATTGAGTGAGCTACCTCCCTAAGTTACTCAGTACAAGGTTGTGCTTGTGGTGACAAACATCTTGGGTTTAATTATGAATGGTTGAGTGCTATGGAGTTTTTTGTCTGTTTACTTTTACTGCTGTTTTTTTTTTTCTTTTAATATGCAGTCACACCTTCATTGTTTGTATTTTAAAACAGCAGTCCTATAGGTGAGGACCTAGATAGGTTGAAAGAGTTTTTGGGTTGTGGTATTCTGTATGAGTAAAAGAAATGCAGGTAAAAGCTCTGTTTAACAGAGGAGATAAGGAAAAAATTAAACACAAGCTAAAAAAAAAATCCCATGGCTTTCCCAGCTCTAGCTCCCTTACCGGCTATGAAAGGTGACGCTTTAGGTATATTGTAAGCCACCCAAAGATGTAGCAATGAGCCAAAGAGTTTGGCTGGTATGCTTTAGCACCTGTGTTTGAGTATCTGTTTGGGTGTTGCTTACTTTAAAGCTGTAACTGGGGCTTGACTTTTGTTTTTGTGGTATTTTGCACTGTCGGGTGTAGACCTGTGAAACAGGTCCTCCGCTCGAGAACATGCCGAGGCACAAAACTTCTGCTCTTCACCACCAACCCTCACGCAATGCTCTTCTGTGCCACTTGTGTTATGAGCCCTCTCCATCCAGGGCAAGGGACAAGTCACACAATTCAGGCAGGGTTAACTACCAGGTCCAACTAGTTCCTTGTCCCACCTGAGCAGCAGCAGGCACTTTAGGGAAGACACAAGATGTTCTGTGGTGATCATCAGGTAATCAGCTACACGGCTGCAGTTCCCTACGGTATTCCTAAATACCATCAGCTGAGGGTTGGTTTATGGTCTGGAACTCTCCTTGTCTTCTGTAGCTGCATCTAGCTTTGCCCTTGCAGTAATGCAAAAGCTTTAATTTGTCTCTGACACCTTCTACATCTAATAGAAAATTCTCTCTTCTCCCTTTTGCAAACTTTTTTGATCTTTGCTGCCACTTGTTATTTGCTATTCAGTCTAGGAGCTATTTTGATGCTTCAGTGGTAGGAAGGAGTATTTACAAGAGATTTACAAGCCTTGAAGTTAACAATGTTTTGCTTCTGGAGCATGTCACAGTGTTTAAAGGCTAAACTTACCCTTGGATCTGTGGTTTATGCAAACAAATGAATTAATGCCACCTTCCTTTTCATGTTTTGCTTGGTGTGAGATGAGGAAGAGACTTTCTGGGATTTTAAACACTTCCAGCTCTTCAAGAAGTCTGTTTCTCAGACTTTTGATAGCGAGAGCTTTCCCTTGAGGAGAGAAGCAGCCACAAACCCTTGTATGTAATGACAAGACCCACCAAAGGTAACTCCCATCTGTGCTGAGACTGTGCAATGCCACCTTGACTGAGACGTGATATTGGCCCTGACCAGCCTCACCTGAACCTCCCTCATTCTGACCACGTGCTTGGGAGTTCCACTGCAGCTCGGCCCCAGCAGGGCTTGCTGGTGTGGGGCTGTGCCCTGACAGCGAGTAAGCCTTTAACTTTTCGTTACCTTACTGGTCAAAGGAGTTTGGGTGTCAAACTGTGTTTCGGGTGTGAAACCCCCAAGCAGAATGAGCTCATCCCTCTCAGGCTTGAACGTGCAGCTGTGTGTGAGGTGAGAAGCTCCTTGTGCTGGTATGTTTTCGCTGAGTTGATAGTGGAAACTCAGGGGGTGGAGGAATTCTTTCCCCATCTATGTACATTCCTCCTTGCAGGTTGTTCTGAGCGATAGCTGTTCATGTTCAGAATTAATACAGCATTCCTGGTTTTTGAAAAGTGAAATGAGCACAAGATGTACCTCCAACGTGTTCCTTCAAAGAATGTCAAATTTCTGTCATGAAACAACAGAAAGGCAAAATAAACAAAAACCCCCTCGAAGGATGGGTTAGACTGCCTGCGTTGGGTCTCAGTGGGTGTTAGTGGCTTATTTAAGCATTTAAAGCTATTTATTTAAGCAGACTTCCATTATTCATGTAGGAGCTCTCTCTGGGTGTCAGTGAGCTCGGAAGAGGCCAAAGGTCACTCTGTTGTTTTGTGTGAGGACAGCAGGCTGCTCTTCAGAGGTTTGACCCTGACACTGTAGTTAAGGCATAGTGGTAGTCTCAGTGGGGAGTGTTGTATCACGGTCTGGCTGGCATTTCTGCACGCTCTTTGGCTCTGCAGAAGTGACCGTGCTACTGTAAGAGTGTCACAGCGAGGGGGTTGGAGACCTGTGCGGTGTGAGGGCAGAGTTAGCGATCCTGCTTGTCTGACGCTGCTCTGTCTTGGCAAATACTGGTGAGGCATAACCCAGTGAGGGAAAATCCGCCAGAAGAGGAACTAGTGGAAGGGAAACAGGCACAGCATGAGTCTGGTTGAAGGCAAGGAAGGAGGCAGGTAGGGAAGGAGACAAAAGGAAGGGCACAACCTTCCTCTTTGGGTGGGTGTGGGCTGCTACATAGGGTTCAATTGACCTTGTTGCCTCGGGAGCAGAGGCTCCTTCCCTGCCTGGCAGAAGCAGACTAGTGCCAAACTAATGTGTTATGTATTGCCCGGAAGAGCCTTGACCCTGCTGAAAGCTGACTCATGTGATCTTGGTCCTTAGATTTGCTGAGAACTCTCCTGAAAAATGTCCAGCTCTCTCTGAACAAGTGAGAGAAGTTGTGCCCCTTCTTTGACCCTTGGCTGGGCAATGAAATGAGATATCATCGTCGCTTTGCTTTCCAAAGGTAGAAGCTAATAAGTTTTATGGCTGCTGAGTTATCAACTTTTAAGATAAAAAGGCGGGAAAAGAAGAGAATTTCCTTATTCTCAGCCTTAACACCTAACACACAGCACTCCACGATTATCAGTTCATAGAGGTGGTTACCATGAAGCTATTGTTAGGTGTGCTGTTCCTTTGGTTGCTCTCCTCAGAAGGTAAGTTTTGAAAAGCCCTTTGAAAATTTGCATTGAACAGTATTTGGGAACCTCTATTTTTAGTTGTTGCAAGGTGGGTGTGTAGCAGGAGTTTTAGAAGCAGGGTGGAGAAAATCTGTGAGTAAAACTGTGATCTTAAATGCAGTTTTGGGTATGTTTGGTCATATTTTGATAAAGATGTGTGCATCGGTTTGCCCTGTTCTGGGGATAGACTGTGTCTTAGGCACTAAAGCTTTCTGGTGAGAGAAACATCACCGAACAATTAGACTAACAGTTAGATCTGTGCCAAAATGGTGCAGAAATTCAAGCAAGGAACAGAGGTTTTCTCTGAATTCATAACTATGATCATCTTCTTTTCAGTGATAGAAGATTTTGTGAATGGTTAATCGTCATCCTGGCATTCAAGGCATTGTTCAGATTTCTGTAATATTCAGGGTGGGCTGGAGCCCTTGTTCCCTATACTGGGTCTCTAAAGTCCACGTTTGGTGCCACTGACAGTTTTGTAGGTGCTCAAGACTGAAAATGCTGTGTATGTTTTGGCTTTAATGGCTCTGTCCTTCAGCTCTCTGCCTGTAAGAAAATAATGATAACCAGTAATAGTGCTTTACCTTAGCAGTAGACTTTGATGATCAGTGTCTTCAGAGGGTTATGAGGTGCTCTGATAAATAATGACCTGTTAGGAGGTTTTGGTTCCTTAAATAATCAGAAGAAATTATCACACCTGAGCTTTTTAATATAGGGAAAAGTATGCACGGTGGCTGTGGTTCCTCTGAAAACTTTATCCAGGAAAAAAGATGTTGATTGGTAGCAGCCTATAAGAATTGTTTGTTGAAGCAAATTAACTATAAGATCAAGGGAGGCAGGAGTTAGAATCTTTCTCCCACATTTTCGGAAAATTGTCTGAAAAATACTTCCTTTTTTTAATGTCAGGAAAATTGAAAATGCAAGTTAGAATTATTCCATGGTAGAGTAAGGGAGTAACTATAGTACTGGGAGCAGGAGGAGTTTAAAAAGTCATCCTATGGAAAGTGTAAATCCAAAACAAACTATGAAAACTGAAAAGGTTAAAATTTAATCAGCCAAGCTAAAAATTAATCTGAAGAGAAACAATGAATCGTTGTTGAAGGAAAGAAAACCAATATATCCTTTTTCAAGTTCTTCTGAAACATGGAGTCTGTAGGGCTGACTGATGTATGAAAGAGGGCTGAAGCCTGACAAATTCTTTTTTTCTTTGCTGTCCTTACATAACAGCTTAAAAAAGGCCTTGCACTCCAAGCCTTTCAGCACAGGGGACAAGAGGAGTAGCGACCAAATCCTTGAACAGACTGATGACAAATATAAAAGAACCAGGATTAGGTGATATCCACCCAAGGGAGTGAGCCAAGCAGAAATATGAACATGTCCATTTCATTAACTGTGATGCTCATATTGACCTGTGTTGGGATGTGGGCTCTGCACGTGTTTCAGAAGTGGTCTGGATAAAGGGTGGATTCTAACTTGCTGGTGCAAAACTGTTCAGGATGTTCAGAATGAAAACTTAGTCTAAGTTTTCCCCTTATATATTACTCTTACCTGTGTGTGTTCACTATGGTGAACCCTAAATAGATACTGCTTGACCCCAGAACACAACTGTCTGAAGACATCAGTGCTAGCGATAGAGAGAAATTAATTCAGGAGTTAGCGAGAAAAGAGCATAAAAACCACGTTGCTGCTGCTCTGTACAGGGCCACAGTTCACCTGCATCTTGACAGTCATCTGGATTTTTCCTCTCAAAAAAGATGTGGTAAAACCTAGGAGGAAGATAAAGGGGGAGAGTGGTCAGACTTACGGAACAACTTCAACATGAGATCAAAGAAACTGGCTCTTCGGCCTGGAAAAAGCAGGGATAGATATCTGATAAAGACATACAGGCACATGCAAAATGGCAAATTTTGCAGAAACAAGGGAATGACTACTCTGTACAAGAGCAACAAGGAAACAATCAGGTCATTAATGAATGAGGAGTACTTCTTTTCAACGTGCAGTTAAATGATGAAGCCCCCTTTGCCGCAGGACTTGGCGGAAGCCAAAAGTGTGAAAGTATTAGAAAAACAAATAGGCAAATCCATGGAAGAAAGATGTCAGGGAGTTCTTCAACATTAAGTAATTGCTTGCTTGGGGAGCACAATAGTATGGATAGCTGGGGGAGTAGAACATGGAAGTATAACTATATTTTCCTTGTTCTTTGCCTAAGCGTCTGCGTTTGGGTATTGTCAGAGGCAAAGACTGGATAGACTTTCAGTCTGACACATTAAAACTGTTCCTCCAAGTCCCTGAATCCTGGAAACTGGGATGGAATCCTCTTTCTCTCTCAATGTAACCTAAGGAACTATTCTCAAATATAGTTGAAATTAGTGTTAAAATTCTCAGATACTGAGTTTCTGCAGTAGATTTGTGTGATGCAGACAAGTCCCTCATTGCTTGTGCCTCCAGGAACCCAAAGAGTTGGGTTTCTGGTTATTGCCCTGAGTAAAACATCATCAAAAACCACAGATTGAACAGGCAGAAATTTAAAAAATATGTCACACAACAGCCAGGAAACTGTCTCAACCTTCTACAAAGTACCGTAAAAATAATATAAATTTGCAAGTAGCTCATGGCTGAAACCCAAGTAGGGGAAAAAAACACCTATGGAAGTTGCTGACAGTTATTGAATAAGGTCATGTAGTGTGGCACAGGTGACAGGCTGAGGTGGTCGTGGGGAGCAGTAGTGGCTCTGTGTCACCTCACTGACCTGTATGCACAGGTGCCCGTGTCCCCAGAGGCTGCCCAGTGCCCCCTCCTCGTGCCAGGCACGTCTCCTTGCCTGGAGATCACCGCTGGCTGCCCTACACCCAAGGATGTCTCACCTGCTGGGCTGAGCCGGCTCAGCTCTTACTCTGTCATTGACATGGAAAGAAAGGTGTACAAGCCAGAAGTACTCAGCAGGGCTAAATATTCCAAAAATAGCTCCTGACTCTTAAAGGACAATTGTTTTAGTTCTGTATAAGACTTGCTGGATGCTGATGGCTTTGGTGTGGCAAGCAAGAGCAGCTGAGAGCGTGCTTTGAAGTTCAGCTGACCAAGGCTTTGTGGAAATTTTAGAGTCAACCAAAATCTATTTGTATAAATCCAGGTGTATGCTCAAGGAAAGAGAATAATGTTTTCTTCACAGGAAACAGCTACAGGCCTGACTCCTGGCTCCACAGGCTGTTTTGTCTGCCAATACTCTAGTAGGAGAAGAAATTGCAGCCGTTTCTGAATCACTACGGCAAACTCACAACAATGTCATGCTTCTCCCTGACTGTGGAAGATGTAGATTAATGTGAATTGCTCCTTTCTAAGGAGTTTCGCCTTGTACATGTTCAAATTACTCTAAATTTGGACAGAATAAGACTATAGCAGTATATTAAATGTGCTGAAGAGGAAAACAGGTAGAGAAGGCCTGTGAAGAATGGGGTTGTTTGAGGGGATCCACAAGAAGTTCATCACCTGTTCCTGTAAATTCCAGTAATTTCAACAGATCTCACCTGTTTATAATAATTAAAAGCTTATTCTAGTATAGCAAAATCAAAGAAAATGTCTGGTTGTTGGGATGAGCCTCATCTTTGGAAAGCAGGGCAGATGAGAAAGGTGCCTCCTCTCTGGATTCTGTGCTTTTAGGTATATTGAGTCTTATGAGGCTTTTTTTTCCTAAGGTAAAAAAAATATAGCATAACCATTTCTTTAATGTTTTTAAGGTAATGCAGATGATCTGGAAGAATATGGGGAACTAGAGGTAAAGTATGAGTACAGCTTTGTTTCTTTTCCTGTTTTCAATACCTATCATTACCTATCAGACTTGCTTCCTCTGAGGCAAGCAGTAGAAAGAATACAGCTTGTAGCTCTAAACTGCTTCTGCAAAGAAGAAATGCAAAGCCAATGAGTCGGCAATGTGATAGTGCAGCTGCAAGATTACAGAATGTAATCAGGAAATGAGGTTTTCTCCGAGCAGTGCTTGTTATTAGGTTGCATATCCTGTTTGTAGATCTTTTGTGGTTAGCACTTGTTCCTAGATGCTCTGTTGCTCTTTTAGAAACACAGGATTAAACTCTTCTTTGCTTTATAACAGTGCAAAGTGTCTGCACCATTAAAGTCCTCCAGCTGGGCACTAGGCAGTGTGTGTGGACCGTGGTGGCCCTTGTCACTATACAGATTTCACCTTTAGGTACTGGTGATGGTCAGCCAGCCACTCATGGTCATTGCAATGAGGGAACTCCTTGCCAAGGCACCTGAGGAGGCGAGGATTCCCTTTCATGCCCCTTTAAGCACTCAGTGTTGGGCTGTGCCTGCCATAAGGATGTAGGATGGCAGTAAACAATATTCCTGCTGCTATTGAGCTGTCTCTCACGCTGAGTCAATAACATCACTCACATCCTTGCCTTCTCTGGTCACCTGGCCAGGTGTTGCTAAGGAGCCAGAACTGCTTCATTCTGCCTTTCCTGTTGCATACTGGAGATGTAACATTTTGTTATGTCAGTCGGGTGCCCCTTGGCACACAGAGATGCCTGCAGTAGCTGTCCTTACGACCTCTTCCAGATTAAGCAGTCACTGCAGCAATGGATGTAACAGGATGTATTTAGCACATTTCACCATTTGCTCAGGCCCAGTTCTGTGGCAATCAGTAAGAAAACTGAGCAGGAAACGTCATGTTCTGGAAGAGTTAATTGAAAACGCAGCTCTCCAGATATGTGTTCCCATGTATTTCTAACAGAGGTGTAATTGTTCTTTGAAATTGTTTACATGAGTAAAATCTTGGTCTTGTGTGAGAATGGAGCCCGTAGGACCCCTCATTCCACAAATTTCCTTGTTAGAGCTAAGCAATCAACCATATTTATTAGTTTCTCTCAAAGGCTCTAAGAAGATTGCAGTTTTCATGTGAGCAGGCGGTGTTCCCTGAGACCCCTTCATCTTCAGGTTTGTGTTTGATAGTGTATCTGCAGAGGCTTTCCCTCCCAAAATTATCTGAGAATGGGCTGGGGCAGAAATCAGATGTTTGCAGGCATGCATATGTATGGGATTGACTGAAGTGGAGCTAGGCTCTATAAACTCCTTAGTTTTTTATTCCTCTCATGATTACTTTTCTGCCTTTGTTTCTTCAGCTGGTAATTAGGGATGCCACTATTACTTCGATCATTCCCAGAAGTGTTTTTTGATCTTCTCTTGCGTGATAGTTGAGCATATCAGTGCCTCTAAACACCCAAAGAATTTACCGAACACCTGAGTAGAGTTTCCCATCCTTTCTGACTAATTTAAAACCTCCAATCAAAGCCATCAGTATAGACTTCTTACATTTTAGCCGGCTTTGTTACGTTTTAATGTACTGGTGAATGTAATTTTCTGTTAGGGTTACTCTTTGGGGTTTTTTTGGTAACCTGAAATCTTTTGCTTTTCTGCAGTTCATGGTCTAAGGCCAGCTGACATTAAAGCAGTCACTGCAATAGGAAGTTTGCAAAGAGTAAGTACAAGCAGGAAATGTGCTGAACGTGACCCATTTCCTCCGTTGTGATGATGAAGTCAGCCGATGATGTAGTTTGGGGTCTCAGGGTGTTCAGGACTTGAATCTTTCCACAAGCATCAAAGACTTCTGGTGAAAAAATGACTGGAAATACCTGCTGTTCAGTGTTCCAGTATACCCTGAGTCTAAAAATAGGCAGCTGACTTCGTGCAGGAGGAAATGTGATCACAGTGCTCTTGCAGAGAACCATGATATTTGATTAGAGTGCATTAGATTTCCTAACAATGAGCATAACAGATTGAATAACTGGAAGAAGATGCTAGGAAAATTCAAATGAACAAATACAAATTATTGAGAAATGCAGTAGATTTTCCACTTCATCAAGTCTTTTTTGTAGAGAATGGTTTCCTACCTAGAAGGCAGGAGGTCTACAAGGATCACAAAGCTATGCCTCTGGTGTATAGATCAGTGGGTAAAATTTTCTTGCCTGTAATAATATAGTCAGATTTGGATGATCTTTATTTGTCTTAATAGTTGAAAGTGGATATCTGAAATAGTTTTGAGGCCCACTTAAAAGCATTTAACCACAATTCTCAAGCTTTGAGGAAGCGTAGAAATGCCTCTAGAGCAAAAATTGACAGCCATTGGAGAAGTTGTAACTGTGAAAAATGGGGTAGAGTCTCCCTTATTACAAAACAACTTTCACATTTGAGTTGGTATCCATCAAGACATCATACTTTTCCTTTAGAAAATCAGCACTTCTGGACTCCTTGTGAGTACCTCTCTCTCTTGAAAAAATTTATTGTCCTGAATGCAGAGGCGCTTCACCCATATCAGCTGCATGGCCCTGTAGAGCAAGTCTTCTTTTTCATGGTGTCTTTGTTGCTTGTGGGAGTGTAATAGAAAAGCATGTAAATTATCTTCTTTTAAGGAATGTTTGCTTTCCTAGAGCAAACATCTCTGTCACTGTCTCCTCTTCAAACTCTCTGAAATCAGTGAAGTTCCTCTATTGACATTGTTTCTTTTTAACAGACACCCTTCTGTCTGAGTGCCATCTATGTAAATTATCTAAATGACTTCAGGTCATGTCCCTTGTTGAAAAGGCGTAGGAGTAGATCCGGAGAAAGCTGGTCTAGAACAGCATTTCATTTTACGGAATTCAATGTCAACTAGTCAAATTTTTTTTATGCCATATGTAAAAAAAAAAAAATCATTGATGAAAGCAGTAGCTAAGAAAGGATTACCAGACTATGAAAATGCACTGTAATAGAGAATTTCTGGAAAATAACTTAAATCTGTGAGTGATTACAACACAATGGAGAAGAGTATGTAGAAAACAGTACTGTCTCTGACAGGAGTGGGTTACGGTAGGGGAACAACATATGTAGGTCTAGTTTACACTTTGCTTAATATTATTCTTATTGCTTCTTTGTTCACAGACACCAGAATCTGGTGAGGATTTACTCCAAAGGTAACAATTAATAGTTAGCTTTTATAAGTTTCATTATCCTAATCTCTGTACTATCACAGTGCAGGAATTATGCCCAAGCAATTTTTTTTATTGTTTTTCAGAGAGGAGGAGAAAGCTTTTGTAAAATAGAAAGGATTTTGAGACACTCTAACTTTCCCTGTTCTTTGATAACAGAATTTTTTTGTACTTTTGCAGTACACAGAATTAACTTAGGGTTGCAATAGCCTTGATAAAGAATCATTGCTGCATAATAAATCCTAGGTAGTAAATATCATAATTCACTAGTTAGAGACCAGAAAGCAGGGATTTATCAGAGCTAGGAAAGACCCAGTAGTCCAGATACCCTGTCCTCTGCTTGGCTGATTCCCAGTGCTTCAATGGACAAGCTTTACCCCATTTCCTTCTTCCATGCCCCTTTAGCAGATCTAAGTCAGTGAATGAACATGTGGCCAAACCTTGTAGTTGGAAGTCTGTGCAGATCTTTTGAGTCATAGCATTCCAGATGAGGATTTAGCACTGCACAGATAAACTTTAAAAGGCTAAGTTTCTTTAATGGTTGCATAAACATCTGTGTGCACTTGTATGTGGCTACACACGGAGAGGCCCCTGCATCGCTTATACTTGTGTATGAGCAAGCACAAGTACTGCAACATGCAGAGGGTACAGAGACAGAAAAAACTGAGATGTGGGACTGTGTTCTTACTCAGAAGTAGCTGATGACATGACAGTTTTGGGGAAAGAAAGGCCCCATTCTTACTTGCAGCAGCTGCCACGAATTTACATTCTGAGATGCAGCATAACTAATAAGAAATTGAGGCTGTGCTGTAATATAATTTTTCTTTGAGAAATGGAATAACAGGAACTTCCTGTTTTCTCTTCCCTTTCTAAGCACGGGAAAGAACTTCCTTGAAGTAAGCATGGCAACTTTAGCAGGTGCGTCTTGCTGTCACACTAAAACTTCAGCAAATTAATTTAACAGCTTGCTGGCAGGAGCTGCAGGGCTCTGCTGGGCTGCAGAGCAGGTGCAGCACAGGCACACTGCAGGGGTGTAAGGGAAGCCTGAGGGATGGTGTACCTGGGGACGTGAGTACAGCCAGCTTGGGTTATCTGTGCTGGCTTTAAAGAGACTGTCTGGGTAGACAAACAGCAGTGAAGAAGGGGTGTGACAGACGGCTGCAAGATTCTTAAATACCCAGCAGGTTTTTTGGCCTGTTATTTCTACCCATTACGCAGTCTCTGCTGGTGTGTGCTTGTGGCCCATGCTGGCTCAGTGAAATCTTGTGTGGGTTTGCCTGCCCAGAACTGCCATGAGCTTAGGATTTACACTGGGGCTGCCACAGACATGCCACATCTGTGAATTCGTTGTCTATTGGTTGTCTTTGAAGGCAGCCTTTACTTGCTTAAAGGGCATTGCAAGTAAAATTTTCATGCCCACTGAAATGCTGTGTAAAATATAGCTCCAGGGTCCTGCCCTCCGAATCATTTTCCTAGTATCTTAGCTCCTTGGTGTCATGTCCATTTCCCTGTAAAAGGGGTTTAAAACATGGCAACTCGTTGGTGTTTCGTGAGTCTCCCTGGGTAGCCCTTCCCAGTAGCGCCATTTCTACAGCTGCCTCTGTTTAAGCCTGCCTACACTGCTGGTGGCTGACATGAGATGGGGATGGAGGTTTTTGACCTGGGTCTGGAGGCAAACTCAGACATCAAGCCTTCACGCCAGAAGGTGAGGAACAAACCCAAGAAGAACAGCTGCAGATGGGCTTGGGCATACGTCTCGTGCTTGCCAGGAGATCCTCAGACTTTACATGTTCTGGCTGTTTTAGTTCCGTTGTGTTTAATGAGTCAGCAGAGTAGCAGTCTGTGGGATGCAGACGTGGCCTAACCTGTGTGTGTCATTCAGCTCTCATTAGCACCTTCAACCCCTCGGTCCTGCATCTGTCCCCTCCGCCTGGCACGGCGGGAGCGACACCAGGCAGTCAAGCCGGGTGAGTCTGAGGGGCTTTTGGCTGGGCTGCTGATGTACAGCTGGCAAGGGGGAGGATGGAAGTCTTGGATGCTGGAGCACTTCACTGGGCGCAGAATATGCTCGGTACTGGCAGAGGCTGCCGTTGTGGCTCAGTTGGCACCTCTTGGAATCAGGAGGAGCAAAGCCCAGCTTTGGGGTCTGGATCACCTGAGTTAACGTCAGGTCTCTTTATATAGCTGCAAGACAAGTTTTTGGCTCAAATAGAAGTTGAGGTGTGCCTACGAAGCTGCTGTTTTCATCTAAGTGCACATGTCTGGAAGTCAGATAGCTGAATATGAACTAATGACCCAAAACTCTCTGGGTAGCACAGTTAATTGTCTAATCTTAACACATTTAGGAGAGAAAAGATTAATCCAGCCTGAATCCTCAAATGTTGTTTGATTCAGTGCTAAAAAATCAGCCAAAACTTTAACCTTACTGATGCCTTCATAATTTCTCTTTTCCTTTCTGCTTTTCAGAGACCTCCTGCATCAGGCTGAAGAAATAGTGGAGCTCATGAAAGAGAATCAGGTTTGTTTAAAGCACAGGACAAATCAGAAAGCATGGTGTTGAAGCAGAAAAGGGCAGAAAAGTGGTTTAATACTTTAAACAGCACTCAAAAATCTTTTCAAAACAGAAAATGCCATTTCTTGAGGTTAACGGACTTCAGACTTTCTGTTGTAAATACAAATCAATTCTGTGCCTTTCAAGTGCAGAGTTTTGTTCTGAAAGTATCCCACCTTTTTTTACTTTTGTCAAAGGGGCTGAAGAGCTTGGTAGGGAAGCCAATACATTTGCTTTCTCTTGGCTAAAGATGTGAGACTTCTGCTAGCTACACTCTGTGACTGTGCCAGTGTTTCTGAGAAGCCAACCCAAAATAATAATTCTCAGTATTTGTCTCTTCAGTTCCTTTTTGGCCTTTTAGGAACATATTTTCAAAAAGGACAATAAAGACCTAGATATGTTTTGGCTGATGCTGGTGAGAGCTTGAATTCTCTCTCATGGCTGAGTGCTTTTTAGGTCCCATCCTGGAGCTTTAAGCATTCATTTCTCCTTTATTCTTAACCATGAGGCATGTTATTTTGTAAAATAGCCTTGAAATAATGGGAAAATGTAATTGCCAAGGCAATTCTGATGCTGCCTCTTTGCTCTGCAGTGATTTAGCATGCATGTTTGTGGTTCTCACCAAGGCTCTTCAAGATGCCTAATAAACATAGCACAGCTGAGCAGGGCTCTAGCTCTCAGATTTTTTATTCCAGTCTTTGTCCCACTGGTGTGACCCCTTCTCAGCAGTTCATGTACAGTAATCCTGTTGGCAAGCTGCAACAGTGGTGGAAAGAGGCAACATCAAGTTCTGTGCTAAGATGTCCATGCCCATCTTTTCCAATAGAGTCTCCTACGGCAGCAGCAATTTCAGGCTCTATCCTGAGCTTTTTGTAGGTGTGTGTTCACCTTAATTGCAGCACTTGATGCCTAACCATCCGTTTGCTGTCTCCTCTAGGGAAAAGCTGGGTGGCTTGTCAAATGGAGGGGATCAAGATGGCCAGGGCTGGGCCACGGACTGCTGCTTGGCCTCACTGTTTTTGAAGCCATAGCGAATTGTGTGTGAGAAAGGAAAATAGCAAATAGATCACCTACCATCCTATTCCTTTATTTTTTTCTCCCAGATGATGGACTTCCAAAATGACTGGAAACTGATCACAGTGTTTTTTAGTGCTGATACCCTATGTTCCTCCTATGCTTCCACACAACTGGTAAGCGCTTTGTGGAGTGGTTTAGCAGTCAAGTCAGGTAGTTAAGACACTTTCCCATGCTCTGCTGTCTGCCACAGTGAACCAAAGGAGTAGTTAGGTCTGGGATGTTGGGATGCCTCTATGCAGTGATGTAAGCTCCTGGCACACGATGTGTTTTGTATTTATAAACATCTGTGCCTTATTTGCCATCGCTAGTCTGAAATGTCTTAGTAGAACAACTGTTTTCCACCTCAAGTATAAAGATACTTTTCTTCCCTATCCCTGTCTTTTTTTCAATATATGTCAAGTTGTCTATTTATAGGCAAATAAATTACAAAACTAGTTCCCATGCTATTTATTGTTGCTGGCTAAGGCTGAATTTAGAAGAGAGTGGTTCTTAATAACCCTTCAGTACACAGCTCAGTACACACGGTTTGTGACTTCTAGGAAATGCGTAACTGTTTTTTCTATTAGTTTTGATAGCAGTTTTTGTCTCATTTGCAGAAGGACTGCATATTGGAAAACCTGGAAAAACTTACAGCTGTCTTAGATTTTTTGTATGAGAAGGTAAGATGTATTCATCAACCCTGAATAGCTGAATCCTTTGTGTATTTTTCCAGTCTCCCCTTCTAGACTAGGGCTTGTACCACTCTCCACGTGGCTTAGAACACCAGTCTCATTGACTTCAACCCACTGGCTCCGATTGTTTTCACTAAGAGCTTTACTCCTGCTTTTAAAAAGCTGATGCATGCAAACAGAAAGGATGGATGGGTAGCTGCTCTGTTTTGCAACACAAGATAATGTACCACTCAATCTTTGGGTTTTTTTAAAATGATTTCTGTGAAAATTGGAGTACATCTGTCTAGGCCTGGAAGTCGTATTTCACAGGGCTGTTGGTGAAAGTGACTGATAGCTAATTACTGGTGTGGAACACCTAGGCAGTGCACAGGCTGCTAACTACCTGGTGATGACCTTTACAGACCAGGGAAAACATCTATTAAAATACGTGTCGTAGATCTTCTTTCCTATTTTGTGTTCATTTTAAAATCTCAGCCTTTCTAAAGGAGATTTTCTAGCTGGCTGAGCTAAGGATTATCTGCTTATCCAGGATGGTTTCTGGGAAGTGTTCTGTGCTGTGTCTTGGTCTACTAATGAATAGTAGACTAGATGAGGATAGATTACTACTAAAGCAGACTATAAACTGTTTAACTGAATTATTTCAGTAGCATCTTCCAATAATTTTGTTTTGCTGCATTGAAGGCCTACAGCATATTCTAAACGTGCTACAGTTTGGTTGCATCAGGCCATATCCACTCGTTTTTCTCCAACTGACTTCGACAAATGTTGTGTATGGGGGAAGTTCCACCCACACATTCTCTTCAGATTCTCTCCACTATTATTTCCAGAATCTGTTTATGTGCACTTGTAAAAGTGATATGTCATTATGTAAATGAAAAGCTGCTTTCTGCATGGGGGAGAGGTGTGGTGGGTTGCATGAGTGCTTGTGCTGTTATAACAGGATGTTTTGTCCCCAGCTTTGCATTGCTATGTTACCACAAAAATGATAGTTCCAAGTTCATTTGAGTTCAATTTAGTTGGCTGGTGGCCATTCTGGTTATGTAAAATGAATTGCTGTGTCTCAGTCAAGAAATCGTGGTCACAAGTACTTCATAAATGATGATCCTAGATAGCAGGCAGAGGAGCAGGGTTCAGGACAGAATTGGCAAAGACTTAGATCATTGATTTTATGTCGGCAGAATCCCAGGCCAGAGGTAAGACATGTGAGGTTGTAGACGTAGTTTACCATAATTGCTGCTTGCTGATCTTTAATTGCAAATCCAGCATGAATAATTTTTACTTTATTACTGCAGGTTCCCAAGGCCTTCATAAATCTAGTGGATTCCACTGAGCTCACAACTGCCTCTCTCGCAAGCCAAGATTACAGTAATGCCAGGTAACAGGTTTCTTTAACTTCTTGTCACTGTCTCCTGCTGGTGTTCAACAAATAGCTGTGCATACGCACTGACTTTGTGACTGAGCCACAATCTTCTGAGCTGTTTTTCTGCCCTTAATACAAAAGTATGTAAAAGATTTTAAGTCTTCACTTTGTTTCTGATATACTCTCTCTGAAAGATATATTTTTACTAGGAAGCTAGTGCTTTTAATCCTGTCAAATTGGACAGCATATTTAGATATGGGGTCAGAGTGCAGGAAAAAGAGAAAGCCTTGACGCTGTACAAGCACTGTTCACCAGGAGCCGAAGCACTGGTTTGTTCAGTTTTAGCCACAAATCCAAAGCACAGAACCGTATGGGCTTCTATGAGGGAAATTAACTCCATCCCAGCCAGACCCAGCACTGAGATTATGGCCACAAGACTGCACAGTCTAGCTACCCCCAGTTTTTTATTCAGTGATACTTTTGTTTTGCAACTCTCAAGTCAAAAGCTTGGTAGGCGCTTCAAAAGTTTAAGTTTCTACATATCAATGTTCACAAGATGGATAATTAATGATTTTAAAGGACATTATTAGGCTATTGGAAAGATACTACTTGGGCTTAGGGTGTGCAGGGTAGAAAACATCCAAGCTGCCAGTTCCTTATGGTAACTGCATCTATTTATCTGTCTTTCTCAGTACTTTGTAACAAAAGTGTGAGTAGTTTGTGTCCCGATTTAGTATGGAGTAGGAGTGTGCACATGAGCAGTTATGATGGAGTAGTTTACAGCTGGTGAAATTACACTCCATCTTACTCCACAGTAATTTTTTTTCCCTGTGCTCATGGCATAGGACACCATATGTACTAATATAGTCATCCTGAAGTGTTTCACAAGCTTTGCAAGTACGTGACCTCGGAGACGTTCTGATGGAAGAGGGAGAGGAGGTCTGGCTGCTATGTAACCATGTGCTTAACAATAGAAGCAGAGGAGAAGCTTTCCTTGTCAAAAGCAACTGCACGGGGCACTCTAGCTTATTTCTCCTGCACAAACATGAAGGGGAAAAATGTGAGAAATATGGAAAAGATGGGTTTAGGAATATGGGCCTTGCCATATATAAAAGGCCTTAAAAAATAAAATTAAATAGATCTATTTTTCTTTTCCTCTGAGGAATTTTTACATTTCCTTTTGTACTTAAGGCAATTTGCTTTCTTATTGTCAGCATGCTCTCATAGCTGTGTTTACCGGGTTGAACAGTCCCACAAGTTTGCAAGTCTTGGGCTTTACTGCTTGTTAGACCTCAGGCCTCAGGCCCAGATCCTTTCCCAGATAAGGACCTCCAGCATTTGGTTACTAAGTTGTCATTATGAAGTGTGCTCTGAGAGAAAAGTATAAATCCATACCAAAATGTGAAATTTCAAGAGTCAAAGAGGATAATAGTGGTTGACACTTTCAGTCCCATGTCAGTACTGAACTTTAGGCATTGAAGTTTGGGACATAATGGGGATTTAAAGGTCCCTCCTTTACTAATTTCTTACTAACTAGAAGTGTCTGCACTAGAAGTAGTGCATGAACCCTATTTTTAGGCATGTAACTCTCTTCATGTATTTTATGAGGTTCTTCTGTTAGGCTTGGGTAAGATTCTGGTCCTGAGTTCGTATTTCTTTCACTCACCAGCAGTGATAATAGCACTTTATCAGAAAACTCTTGTTTTATGGGTTTAGCTAGAGCTCTGTGAAAAAGATCCTGACACATACTTATTGCTTATATCTGCAAACCCCCCAGAAACTTTCTCAGATTCCAGTCCATCCAGGAAATTTCAAGGGAGTATATCTTTGCTGGAACCTGACTAATCTTTTGTGTATCTTATATTGTTCCTGTCTACAGCTTTGGGAACTCTCGGAGTTCTCCAACTAGCCTCAAAAGTACGCAGTATACACATCTCACCTTGCAGGTCAGAAATCTGACTATGCCAGTCATCCTTTAGCATGTATAACCTTCTGCAGCTCCCATCCATGTTTCTAGATGCAGGTCTTCATGCCAAATTCTAAAGAAAAAGTTCCTGTGGAAGTATTTTGAGTCTGTTCAATTTTCCTGTGTGACTACAGAGGGAGATGTTTGAAAACCAGTGCAGCTGCTGTTTTAGGCTTGAGCGTGTCGCTACCTTATGAGATCCTGTGCTAATCTCACTCTGGCATAGCTGTCAACTGACTAGGCTTTCAAATCAAGAAGAGATACAAAGCTCTGGATATGGGAATATAAATCATTCTATGTTTATATCAAAAATCAGCAGGTTCCATGTAGCCTTTTCTACCCATACAACAATTTGGTCTTTAGCGTATGCTTGTCAGTGTCTTAAAAGAATTCATGCCATCCACCTTGTTTATCAAAAGTTCATAATGTCTTTCATGTTTTTAACTCTTTTCTGCAGCAATCCAGGCAGGAATCAGTGCAATTATTCCGCATTAGGTGATAACATACTGAGGTGGTCCTATCAGGTATGGCATCTTCTGTGTTGTTTGGCTCTCATATTGCTAGACATCTCTATTCGTTTTCCAGATTGGCCTGAAGCAAGGAGTTAAGGGAGGAATAGCAGTGAGGAAGTTGAATAACAGCCTTTCTATCACATATCCATAGCAATCCTGGTCCCATTTCCTACCTCAGGAATATTGACAATAGGTTCTCTCTATCCCTGAGTGATCTTAGTATCTCTTGAAGTTTTAAATGTCTATATAACTTTTGGCATCCTAGGATTTTCGTATCCCATCAGAGAAATGATCCGTCTTGTCCACTAAAATGCCACATGATTTGGAAGGGGGAAAATTTCTGTTAAGACAAAGACAGTTGTGCTAGAGTTTCTTTTAAACGTGCCGGGGTGGCAATAAACATGGCATTTCATTGCCTTGCTAAGCTTGCTGCCCTTTCAAAGAAAATGATGGTAAACCATCTTTCTCGTAGCTACAAGGATTTTCCAGTTGTTGTATAACAAGATTTCGTGAAATTACTGTCTTTGTTCTGGATTACACAATTTTATTTCTGTGGTTTATTAGGGATGGGGATAATTTTACTTTACTTTAAGCCCTGACGAATCGCACATACATTACACTCTCTACCTGATAATACCTATCCCATTAAATGGTTGTCTTTTTAGGATGCTTTGGAAAAACTACTGGAGTCTGAGAGGTTTGATCAAAAGGATGACTTCACTGTTGTTCTTCAGCCTTCTCTCCAAGAAAGAAATCTGCTGCTCAGACTGGTGAGTAAACTCAAGCTGCTGCATTCTTTCTGGTTTGTGTCTGCTGAGACCGAGTGCAATATTCAGCAGGCTTTCCTGTCCTAGGCTGTGTAATGCTGGAAGACAAGGATAGTCAGGCACAGGAGAAACACATCTCAGGATCAGACACAGAAGTCCTGAGAGTGGAACTGGATTTAAACAGCACCAGTCAGAGGTCCTGTGTTTTTTGAATGCTATGCTCCTGGATAAATCAAGCTACGACACCTCTACACCTAAGGTCACAGGTGTCTGGAAACTGTCAGTGCTGCTGAGTTTTCCACATCTTTGTAGTCATCACCATATTCTCATCCCTGATTATGCTCATGCGTTTGACAACAAAGGCAAAAAGTGGGTAATGTGAAGTTTTTAAAAAGGGTTAGAGGGACAAAAAATAAAGGTGTTTGTAAACTATATTGGAAAGTAAGGTTATTTCCCTGCGGTGAGTCTGGGAACTTGGGAATTAATATTTCCTGGTGTAGCCAGTAGGAAATGAAGATGGGATTGCCTAGGATGTCAGGCATGGTTTTGTCATAAGTGATCTTTAAAGGGAAGTTCAAAGGTCAAGGTTGTCTAGGATCTGGCAATGAGGAGGGAGAATCTTACTTTCTAGAGAATGGCTCACTTGGAGTGAGGTATCAAAATCCAACACATTAGGTGGCTTTTTGTAAAATAGCTTGGTAGTGAGTCATGGTCTGGTTTCTGAGCATCATAATAGCTCCATGAATTTGAGGTAATTCCATTGCTCCCCTCAGCTCAGTATCAGAACAAAGTGAACTGGGAGAGGAAAATTTTCTTCCAGGAAGAGCAGTGTCTGCTATGTTGCAAAATCTTCTTGTTGCTGCTGGGGTCATCTTTTGCCAGGCTTTTTTTTGTTGATGGCTTGTCTGTATGCAAACAGCAGACTTCTAACTTTCATGGCATTACTTTTTGTGGCAGTAATTTGCTCTATTATTTCTGCAAATACCATCATGTGTCATAGGTGGCTTCTTTATTTCTTATGATTTGTGGTATGCCTGCAAGCCACCATGTGTAACCTTCCAAACTCTTCCAACAGTTACATTTAATTTAAAATTCAGCATGCTCTCTTAAGACAAATTCTGCATGTGTCTAATCTTTAAATGCATGTTTTAGCTAGAAGAAGTGTTGTTTGGAATCATTATTCCACATGATTCATGCATTCACACCTAAGTCTTCCTGCTCTACTGTGTGTCACTATTGTGATCATGCTGTGTTGTTGCTCTGCTCTTCTTGTCCTGTTGATGTGCAACAATCATTTACAAAAACAGCATCTTTCTCTCTTGACACACCAGGAGTAACTGGGATCAGTGGCAAGTGGCTTTATGAGAATACCAAAGATTGATTTTCTTGTGGATATGAATATTATTTTATAGATTAAGAACTTTCGTGACTGAATATCTAATCTTTCCATGCTCTTAATTATTTTATGATGCTCGAAGTACTTTCTCTTTCAGGGCAAGGACGGTTTGATTACCACATCGAAGACAGAAGTGGAAATTCTGGCAGATTACATTTTTGTGGCTGTGGGCCTCTGGAACAACATGGTAAGCAGTACCACAGAGACCATTTCTTGCTGAACTTGCCACGGATGCCTGGTAGCAACCCTGCACGAGCCAGGCTTGAGTAGCAAAGGGGCAGGGGAAGGAAGAATATAACAATTATCCCATGACTGCTATCTTCAGCTGCGCAGGGAGATTGCTCTTGAATAATGCTAAATGCCCTACACTTCCGAGACAAATCTCACTCTGTTCAGTGGCTGCTATTTTGTACCAAGAACTTTTTAGAAAGATTTTCGAAGTAGCCCTTTGGGAAGCCTCGCGGAATAAATGAGCTGTGACAGATCCTTTCTTTTAATCGTAGCTCTTTGACAGCACAGGACGACTGAGGCTTGTCCTAGCCTGACATTATAGCAATTATACTCCTGTCTACTCTGTCTTCTATCCTCTATCACCCACCATTCTTACTAATGAGTCTCATACTGCTGTATCCTCCTTAACCATCATCTTTCTGCTGCTGTTGCTCATAGTGAAAAGGTGATAGACAACCTTGAGGAGCTCTTGTTATGTCCTCAGGAGCTGGACGGCCTATCCAGCTAAGGAAAGCCAGCAAATGGTGTCTTCTATTAGGTGGGAGAGGTTGTCTGAAAGAAATACGGACTTTCTGACCCACTCGACCTTGAACACCATGACTAGTTCTGTAGGGGGCTGTTTCCCACTGCAGGCTTGAGCTGCTGACACACAGCATTTGTGTGTGTGAGATTGAGTGGATGCATGTACAATTGGAGGAGTTTGCGTTTTAAAAATGATGATAAGGGCAAGTGAAGAAATGTGAGCTGCTTTTCAATATGAATGAGACAAAAAAGCAGGCATGTGGGTTTGGACTCAACAGAGCGAAGCAGGATGTTACTGTTTGGATGTGCCCTTACATCCATTGTTTTGGATAAAATGTTGATTTTACTGTTTCTTTTTCTAGTAAACTTAGAGAACACATACAATCTCTTTTTTAATTATGAAGAACCTTCAATGGCCAATTAAGTTAGATAAAATATAAAATACTTTTTTCTTGTTTTGCAGTCCATGTGTTAATAAGATTTTCTTTGGAGAGTACCTACTATTCCTGTGTCTGTCCAAATTATCCTAAGCATGAAGGAAAAAATGTCTTTACTGCAACCACCTTTTCATAAACCACATTTAAAAATAAACTTATACATATTGGCATGTTCTTGCTAATTCAAGCAGTAATAATGTTGTTGTAGCCCTGATCCTTTAAAGAAGCAGAATTTGCAGGAAGAGGCTTCTATTCCACAGATGATATATCTGGAAGAACAGTACAGTCACTTTAATAAAATACGTTATCTTTTAGTTAAAGTTAGTAGGACTTTAGTTAGTTACCAGGAGGCAAGGAGTTAAAAACTGATAAGCTGTTGCGTTAGTAACCTCAGAACAGCCATGCTGGGTCCAGTTATCTCCTTTGCTGTTATCTGTGATATTCCTTGTGATGATGTCACAGTTCCTACCTCAGTTCCTCCATCATAAAATAGATGCCCTCTGTTTCATTTTTCTGTCTCTTAACCTTTTCTGCACAGACTTTATTTGTCCTCCTGTTCTCTGTCCTTGAGCAACCCATTCGATGGCATGTTACTCTTTTCTTGTCACTCTAATTCCCAGGAGCATTTTGTGGAAACAGCAGAGATGAAAAACCATAAGCAAAGCGAAGCTGTGCTTTTAAGGCTGGCTGCATCAGGGCCAGTTACCCAGACTTGGGCGGTGAGCATGCTGTGGAGCCACCAGAACCAAAGCATTGTCATAAAGGAGACAAATACCTACTTTGCTTTACTTCAGTGTTCTTTCTCAGTGTGAGGTCATTCCTCTAGTGAGGGAACAGCCTAGGTGGTGTGGAGGAAGAGCAAAATGTGGCAAAACCACATCTGGCCACTGGTTTGAAGGAAGACTGCAGGAATGGTAACATTCCCCTCAACCTGTTTTGCCATCTTTTTTCCTGACTTCTCTTTGATTTAGTGAAGTTTTCGTAGTACATCTGGCAGTCATCAGAAAGGGGCCTTTCAGGGCTGTTTCTTTGTTTGCCTGTGATTGCCTTGTCTGCCTGTATTCTGCCATGATGTAAAAGCAGATATGAAAAATGCGTTCAGCATAAAAAGCATTAGCAGGTGTCCTCACCTGATAAAGGTCACTCCAGTTCTACTGGGAAATCCAGCCAACAGTTCATGCTGACTTCTTTAAAAACTAAAGAAAAACCAAGCCATAATGCAGTCTTGGGAGCTGATAGGAAATCAAGATCATGACTTGTGGAGCTGGAAACAGCAGAATTAAACTGCATTCAGAGATTTCCCTTCTGCTGTCTGCCAGGCTGTCCTTACCCTGTTTTGAAGCTGGGTACCAGCCTCTTTCCTGGAATAATTACCTGCTTATTGGCCAAAGGGCAAAACCTTGAAAATCTAGTGGCAATTGGCCTTAGGGCTGCAGTGCAGCCTGGCTGAGAAGGAGCTGAGCTATCAGGTCCTAAGGGCTTGTCCTAGGCGGGGCTGGCTATTTCACCAGAACAGTTCTAACTCTCTGGGAGCAGCAATTCATATGCAAAGCACATCAGAGAACAGTCAGCTAAATGACACTGGAAAATCTGGGAGAGGTTGGCTGTGTACTTGGACAGCTTCGATGTTTACCACGGAGAGCCTGATCGTCAGCGTTTGTCAAAATTTATCAATTTTACCTCTGGACATATATCTGAGGGCAAAGCTCCATTCATGTATGTAAAGAACTTCACAAGAGTAAGAGCCTCTTATCTTTTGGCACTCTTTTGTGTAACAGAAACCAACCCCAGCCCTATCCTGCAACCGAAAGAGAAACTGAACCCAGGCAAGAGCCCAAACGGGAGCAGCGCGGCAGGAGGCTGCCCGTGCCTCTCTTCTGTGTCCCGGGGTTTGTGCTGCTCGGACCCCGCTGAGTACCAGGGCAGACCCACACACTAAGCGGCCTGCATGACAGATGTGCTGGAATTCAGGGCAGCCCTGGTGGCCACCGTACAGCCCTGGTACCCCATTCCCTGACCAGGACCGGGCAGCTGAGCTGCACGGGAGCTGTCGGTCTTTGCTGGGAGAACAGTGTGGCTGAACCGGATGGAACTTTCTGCCTTCTCGAGAAATTTGTTCTTGTCACCCAACTCCCAACACGTGCAAGTGTCTAATATTTGTCTGATCTTAATTTCTGGTCAAGAAATACCGCCTTGTATGTATCCCATGTTTTGTGGGATGGTTCTGTATTGGAAGTGTATTTTCTTTTGCGAATGGAATTGAATAGCTACTTTGTTTTATCCTAGGAGGATGAGAGAGTATCCCGATGTATCTTTTCTCTGAGCTTCACTATTTTGCTTATTTTGGGGGAAATTTGTTTTATTTCCCGCTCCTGTCTCAAAAAAGCAGACTGTTTCTTCAAATGTTTCTCTCAAAGAATATAAACTCTGTAAGCCTCTTCTCTATTTCTCTGAATTTTCCCACTGTTTTTGTTGATGGAACAATCAAAATAGAACATAGCATTCCTGACCAGAGTGTATCGGTGACATCAAGCCTGCTGCTGTTGTATTTTCCAGTCCCTTCCATCCTGTTTCTTGTGTAGGCTGCTGGTCCTGGCAGCTGCTGGTGCCAAGCTGAGCAGACATGCACTGAGGGATCTAAACCCTCAGCCAATTCCTCTGTGTGTGATTGCAATTTAATTGGCACTCAGCAGGCTGCCTGAACAGGTGAAGTGATTATTTTTGGTATTTGCCCCTTTGTGCTGTCAGTATTTTCTGAATAATTCCATAATTTTTCATTACAATAATCCCCTCTCCATCTTTTTTCAGGGAGGCCAACAAACATAAATGTCATTAAGCCTCTGTATGGAGTTGGAATGCACCTTTTGGTGTTTCCTAACATGTTTGAGAGTGTAGATAATGAAACAGTTCTGAAAGATAGGATAAACAATCAAGGTTTATAAGGCCAGCATTCCCAAAAGCCAAATTAATGTTTGTTTGGAAGTTTTAGTCATGATGGGAAGATAGTCTGCTCACGTGAGAGGACTTGCCTTCAGTTCCTTGCTTTTGAAGGTATACGTGTGGTATATTGTGCATAGGTAAATATCATAAGCAAAAGAAATTTTTAAATATATATTTTTAAATATATGTGTATGAGCCTGATGGAAGACTCCAGGCACTAGAGCCTTTGCATTGCTGCTGCTCTCCCTTCCCGCCCACACACAGCATCCTCTGTTCTCTCCCATTCCAGATGCAGCCAGTTGGACAGAAGCAGCCTTATGGTGTCACACAAATTGTTCAGGTCCAGTGTCCATCTCAGGTAAAAGGGCTTCCTTGTTATTCTGTGATTTTATTTACTCTTTGCAGAATTTCCAAGTTTTCTGTTTCTGTTGTTGTTTTCTGAAGTTCTTGGGAATATGCACAAGTTATTGCACTGTTGAAAACTGAGTCTTCCTAAAGTTCATTGATATGGAGTCTTTATTTTCTACAGATGAAACTCTGAAAAAAAGAATTTTTTGACAAAATTTAGTTAAATCATCTCTGTCAGATGGTTTTTTTTTGGTTCCAAATACATCTAGCTAATCTGAATTTATTAATTGCAGATATGAGGTGCGTTATCAGTATTCAAATCTGTGTCACCAATAAAATAGAATCCATGTATTTTATATAATCTCACTTTTCTAGATTTGCCTCTGCTGCCAGGTTTTACTGATTGAGTCCCTGGAGCTGTCAATAGTCCAGAGTGGAGCATCTCATGTTCAAAGAACATGTTCTTGAATGCTTTTGCATTTAAGCTCTGACTTCAATAATTTGATAGTGATAAAATATTACTGGTATCCAAAAGCTTCTGAGCAGCAATTAAAATATCAAAGAAATAGAATTTTATGTTCTGTTTGATGTTAGGTTTAAGGCAGGAAGTGGTGCTGTGCCTAGAGCATACCTAGGACTCGGCTTCAGACCAGGGCTTAACTTTCAAGTCTAACCTGGTTTACTTCACTAAGGCAATGTTCATTCAAAAATTAATACTGTTAAGACTTCTTTTCTCTTGGAAAATAGAGCCAGAAGACTTTAACGTCAGCTGACTGTGTTTCCACTAGCGTTGGTAAACATACTCTCTTCACTCTGCAGGAAAATCCATATTTGTTTACATATAGAAATAGTAACTACTCGTCTTCCGTGAGGACATCAAACACCAGAGAAACATCTCAGGTACAGTAGGACTGTTTGCATCAGATGGACTGAGTGTATTCCAGGGAGTGGGGCAGGTGGGTAAGAGCAGGTTGTAGCCTAAATAAACAGTGCTACCTGGGAAAACTAAATGCAAAGCTCCAGCTTCCATGCTTGACTAAATAGTTTAATATCACATTTTCTCCTTGGTGGGCTCTGTAGGGTTTGAGTGAGGTAGGTGTGTTCAGCTAGCCTGAAGTGAGACTTGCCTTCACTGGTAAGAGCCTATGTTAAACATCTGGATAAAAGTGGTTTTTTCCCTGGGATAAGAAGATAGTGAAAATGGGGCTGTTTAGTCCTACCATGGAAGAAACTAGATCAGATCCAACCACCATGGGGGTCAGATTTTGTCTTGTTTATGCCATAGTAAAACTGAAGAATATGGATTTTTCTTTTCCTTTTTTTTTTTTTTTTGTGAGATAGTTTCAGATTAGATGGAGAAAAAGACCCATGATTGTGTTTTTTAAGTCAGAGTACCCTGGTTTTGAGCAGAAGCTGGTGTTCCCAAGCAGGTACAAAGTGAGTTGATAATGTTCATTTTCATGCCTCAGAACACAGTGCCTAGGCCACGTCTAGACAGAATGGCCCGTTCGTCACTGGAGTTGTAATATGCATTTCTGTTCACGTTTTAGTATAGTGCCATCTGTTTTGTTAGTTACTTGGGGTGTACAGACCTCTTCATGGGTCACTGGTACCTACCACTCTGGTTTTTGGAAATAGCTGTAGTGTAGGAGGTGTTAAGGAGGTAAGGAGCAATACTGTGTTATGTTTGTGGTTGTTTTGTTGGGTTTTTAAATTAAAAATTAAAAGCCCAATCCAGAACAATGGGGCAAGACATACAAGTATCTTTTACTGAGGCAAGTTAGCCTACTTCAGGGATTCTGCTGAGAGATTTTTGGAGCAAGAGCACATCTTTGTGTCTTGTGTGGTGGTTTGCTCTGGTATACTGCTGGCCAGCCCTTCACTAACAGTAGACTTTGGGGGTATTTCTGTCAGTAGGCTGCAACCCGAAAGAGCCAGGAGGGCAAATCCCTGGCTGCTCATACAGAGAAGGCGGGCTCGTGGCCTGCTGACAGAGGTATGGTTTTGTGCTAGGATATCCCAGGAGTGTTCAGACAGTTTCGTGCAAAAGATGTTCGGGGTATGGGCACACCAAATGTTGCATAGCTGAGCACGGCATGGCTCGGAGTCTGAGACAACTGGCCCCACTGGTAGGCAAGAGTTGTGCTGCTCTCGTAAGGCTGCACGACTTCTGAGCAGGCTGAGCTCGTGTCTGCCTTCACAAGGCACACTCTGAGGGCAGGCTGAGCTGGGTACTTGTACACAAAGTACGTGGGGATTTCATTGATCTAATGCTCTGAGACATAAATGGTTTATCATGACCAGAGTATAGTGAGACTGATGTGAAGTCTTGCCCTGTCTGTCTTTGCAGGAGAGGAGTTATGGAACAAATATTCCCTGTACTGACCGGGTTCCCTCTGATACGGTTCCGGTTTCAGGTATGGCAGTAAGCCTTTTTATCACAGAGCTACTTCATTTGATGACAGAAGGAGAACAGAGCTGGGTTTGCTCAGGAGAGGGAGGTACTCTTCTCTGGAGAAGTGCACTTTGTTGACTGTGGCTTTTAAGAGTCTTTTTGGAACAATGTGAGTGGTTGTATAGCAAGATGCGAGTTCACTACCTCGAGGGTGATGAAAGTTCATGTGACTGCATCTTCCATGTACAAACAAAGAAGTGACAGTGGAAAAGATAGGAGGCACTCAGGTCTTTCACTTCCAAGGTGGAAAAACTGTAGGGGGTTCTTGTTAATGCAGTCTGAGGTACAAAAACCCATATGGAGTTCTGTCCTTGGGTAGGTTTTGTCTTTCCTCAGAAGCTGTCATGGTCCCAAATATCCACTCTGTGCTGGCACCAGAGTTCTGCCTGCTTTTCAGTCATTTTCACCAGTTAAAAGGAATTTGAGGAAGAACAAATGCAAGACTGAAATCTTGCTACCTCCTGTAGCTACTGCCCAGCTATGGTTACCAAGAATCATTTCTGATTTGATGCCTATCAGTCTCTGTCAGTCTGTGCTGATGCTGTCATGAATATTAAAAATACTGTCTTTGCAATGCTTTATTGTGCTTATTCTGAGGAAAACTTCTAATAACCATCACAATTTGTAGTTTTCTTTCTTTCTCTTACACTACCTTTATTTTTTTTTTTTCAGTTCATAATTTGAAACCGGCGGATATTCGGGTGATTGCTGCCCTGGGAGATTCGCTCACAGTAAGTAAAGATCACTGGCTAGCCACTGATAAAGCTAGCAATGAAATTTCTGATTTTTTAACCTGGCAAATGGAATACGTACAGTTACGCCCTATCGAACCAAACACGTTTTTCACTTTTTTTTTTTTCCATACTCCACCTTGGCTGGCTGATTGGTAATCAGATCATGAGTCTAATCTGAGTGCACAGTTCCCATTTAAAGTCCACAAGAGTGCCACACTAGGACGAGATGCAAGATTAGATTGTGCAGCAGCAAAGCTAGTCTGCTAGAGAGGACTTGCAGCAATTGCTTTCCTTTACTCATTTTTGGCAGCTCCCAAGGTATTGGCCCTGAAAGATATCAGTAAGCAGCACGAAGAGAAATACACAATCGGCCGCAGAACTTTTTCTATCTGTGTATCTGTGTAGTAGCATAAATATATATGTGATAATACCAAAGCCTGTAAAGCCATAGTAATTTATACTAACTAAATATACGATTAAAATTGCAATAGAACGTCAGGTGTGTCAAGTGTAACTTACCTTGAGAATTTTTTTATTTTAACACTATTCCTGGTACTGTGTAAGCTCATTACCCCTACACTGGTGTGATTCTCCAATCAGTGGTGACTGCTTCACTGCTCATATCATAATACATGTTTCCTACGTGTTCCGTGCTAATTACCACATTAAATCCTTGTAGTCTTTTTCCTTGGAGAAACTGGGAAAGACATAAAATCACTGTACAACTTTTTAATGTGAGGAACATTATAATGAATTAATTCAGGAGCACTGCTATCTTATTTATTCCTTATGTAAATTTAGAATTTTATGAGTATTTTGAACATTCTCAAGTAATTTTTCCCCACTTGATCTGATCACAGAGTTGATAGAAGAGGGTAATTCACTGAAACAGACTTAAAATACCTTCAGCCTTTCATCTTCTTGAGAACAAGGATCTGTTCTATTTTGGGAAGATGACGTAGCTTGCCTCATTAATATGCTTTTTAATTATTCTCACTAGGATCAGTCAGAGAACTAGTTACTGTAGCAATGCTTATTTTCTGAAGGTGAACTTGTCTTCTTCTTCCAGGCGGGTAATGGGGCAGGATCCAAACCCCACGATGTTCTGGATGTCCTGACTCAGTACCGAGGTCTTTCTTGGAGGTGAGTCGCAGGAATTTTCCCCCCAGTGGGAGAGAATCCATTTTCTTCAGTTTTGACCTATATAGTTGTTTTTGTAGCAAAAGGGGGCTTGTGGAAACTGGATTTGATGTCACATTTTGCATGAAGGCACATGGCTGTACTATTATTCATGATAAAGAAAACACTCAAACTAGTGGCTTTCTAGAGTACAATGTGGCACAGCTGGAATTGACCTGGATACACGGGAAAATGGGGTTCTTGTTAAGAAGTTCTTTTCCAATCGCACAGTTGTGGGAGACCCTGGAGAGGGGTCCTCTGGACTCCATCGCCATTGCATCACTTGCCCATTCTCCATTTCTGTCCCTGCTGTTTCTGTATCCTGTCTGCTCTTGCCCAGTGTGGCCCACGTCACCCATAAGTCTCATTTAAAATTGGTGGTCTACAAAAAATCTTTTCTGCTGTTGTTTCATATGCAGTATCTCTTTCCTTGATCCTTTTAAGTACTGCTTACATCATGGAGAGCAGTTTATCAATTATGAGTCAATCCAGGCTTTTATATATGCAGCATGTTGTTAGGCACATCAAAAAGACTCTGAAGAAAGGCAGTCACGTTCACGTGTTAATCTGCAACTGTATGATTTAACACCAAACTCGTCAGGCTGATCTTCTGTTCATCATTTTTTACCAGTCTAAGCCACTGCAACTCTAGAAGAAGTTTGGGCACATTCACAGAATCGTAGAATGGCCTGGGTTGCAAGGGACCTTAAAGATCATCTGGTTCCTACCCCCTTTTTCACTACATAAGGTTGCTCAGAGCCCCATCCAGCTTGGTCTCAAGCACTTCCAGGGGTGGTTCTAGTGCACTTCAAAATCTGTTCCACATTAAAGGGAAAATATAGAGGTGTTCTAAAACAAACATTTTATATTTTAGTCTTTAATAGTAATCTATTGACATTTTTTTGAGACAGGTATACTAGTCTTTTCTTCAGCATGTAGGAGAATAAAGGGCACACAGACATAATGGTGAATTTCACCAGTCTAGTAGTATTCTTCCAGTTGAGTGAAATGGGAGAGGGGGGAAGGCAATGGGAGAAGGCAAAGATAATGATTTTACTTATCACTCTGAAATAGCTGGTTTTAGAAATTTTTGTTGTGGTTAGATTTGTTAACTAAAAATGGAAATTATAAATATTTTAGTGGGTACAAGAATAGCAAAGGTGGCAGCCTTGAAAAAAATCTCATTTCTTTCAGCTAGGTTTGAACGTGTGCCAGAACATGTTGAGAGAGCTGAAAGGACAGTTACTGTGCAGGGCTCCTAATATGATTGTTCTGCTGGTGCTGACAGTGTCTCTGATATCGTGACCCGCTGGGGACAGGCCTCCAGAGTTTGGGTGTGCTCTGTAGATGTGCAGTAACCCCAAAGGGGGGCACTCTCCTACCTTGTCCGTTGCCTTGCCGAGTCCATCGTACCTTGGAACACTTTTTTCCTGTTCTTTCTTTTTAACAGTGTTGGAGGAAATGAAAACATAAGCACAGTCACAACTCTGCCAAGTAAGTGACTTGTTCTGTACATTTGATAAATATGTGGTGCTGTTTATTATTAGAATACCTACTATTATAAAAGGAGACGGGAGAGAAGGGTTAAAATTTGTAGCATGACACAAGCAATCCCTTTGTGTTTAATGTCCAGTGCTGAGTAAAAGTTGCATAACAACCAGGCTGTAATATGCTGTGCATGACTTAACTATGTATTTTGTAATTCCTAGGTTTTGGTTGTTTCAGTATTTTTCTGTTGGTTGTAGTTCTGTCTAAAATGTGTTTGGGATAGATGAATCAAAGATCTTAGCTCATAGCCTAAAGAAACTACTTTGACTGTATGGGAAAGTTGTTTTAGGCAGGAGCAGAATCACATTACAAGATCAGATTTTACATGCTTTTTAAAGGTCAGGACATTTTACATCTGAGGTGTTTGTAAGGCTGGTTTGTAACCTAAGATCTAGAAGGGAATCTGGGGTCTTTGGGGTTAATACATCTGGGGCCATCAGGCTAAAGGATTTGATTCCAACCTGTCTGCAGTTAGAGCATGATGGCATGAGGATCTCCTGCCTGAATATATGGTTACCCAGCCTCGCTTACCAGGCAAAATGGCATTGCTTGCCAAGATGGTCATTTAGGTCATGAGATCTCTGAATTAATGAAATTCAGAAATCTTGAAGGCGGGGACATGGTCGTATGGTGATGAATCTCCATGTTTATTATACTTAAAGGTTAATATTCTTTTGATAGCTATCTCCTAAAGCTTTTTAATGGTTTTTTACTGAAGTCTAATCTTTATTGCCTCATTTGTTACCTGCTGCAAGAAGCAATATTTCAGGGTGCTGTCTTTTTCTGCAGATATTCTTCGTGAGTTCAACCCATCCTTGGTAGGGTATTCCATTGGCACTGGAACACAGAATTCAAACAATGCTGCATTCAACCAAGCTGTGGCAGGGGCTCATGCAGAGTAAGAGGAAAACTTTTAATTTTAACAGATATTTGATTTTTTCCTATAAAACTCCTTGTGACTAAAAGAGGCCCAAGCCCTGGATTTTGGCAGGAGCACAGTAAGTCTAATAGGCAAAAACCCAGAGATATTTTTTTATCCTAACTATAGCATGAAGGCCAAGAAATGTGATGAGGACTGTGCAGCGTTTCTAATCTATGTCAAGTAAGTTAGCAACAAAAGCAATGCTAATGGACTTTCTCTAGCATTTTCAACCAAGAAAGCCACATCATTTTACAAGCACTACTCAGAAAGCTGTCCTGTTGTGAGACAGACAAAAGATATCTCCACTTTATAGGAGGTGTATTCAAGCCCTCTTGTCATCAGGACCAAGAGTTCTTGTAGAGACTGAGAAAATTGTGGGTTGTTTAATTCCTGGTCTGCCAGAGCTGGGAATTAACCAGAGACCACTATGCACTGTCTTCAGTGCAATTCATATCCTGTTTTTTTCCCACTGGTAACAGTTCTTATAAGACCTACTTCAGTGCCTTGAGGCCATATAATAACATTGGTATGAGCACAGATGCTTCAGAGCTATGTCTATTGATAGCATCGTCTGATGGTGGGAAGAGAAAAGCACTTTTTCTATATAGCTTGTAAAAGAGTAACTATGCAGCATTTGCAAAGTAGCCCGGGGCCTGTTGGATGCTAATTATTTTCTCTTTTTCCTTTTTTCTTCACTGTCTCAAAATATAGGCTTTGTTGGCTATATCATATATTCCATTCTATTAAAATTGGACTTTCTCTGGGGGTTTTGGGTGTTTGATGTCCATTGGTCAGCTTTCCTCTTTGCCTTGCTATCTATGCAGGATTCTTTCTTTAAATTTTTGTTAATTTATTTTATGATTTTATTTTTCTTTTATTTTTAGCGATGTTCCTGCACAAGCTAGGAAACTGGTGGACCTCATGAAGAATGATACTGTGAGTTTAGTATGTCATTCATATCTTTAGAATGAAGTGACATGGCATCATTAGTTTCTAACAGACCAAGAGCAGATCTCAACAGGGAATGCCAGACTTTAAAGCTGTGGGTACAGCAGGGTACAGTGTAATACTTCCCAGTGCAGAGTGTGAGTCAGCACAAAATAATCTATAGCTTAGTCTTACATGAATTTGTACCAGCCTGTGATAGTTACTATCAAACCCAGATAATTGTAATCTTCTCATCATTTTTACTGCAAGTGGCTGTAAATGCAGTCCTGTTGCTTCCCCTTCCAACCTCTGTCACCCTGTAAAGTAAGAGAACCATTTCTCTGTGAGGATTTTGCTGTGGTGCTATTAATTATCTTGTAAGCAGGTGGTTTTTCCAGCAAAAATGATACATGCTAGGATGTTGAGGGCGAGCTTTTCAAGTAGCAAATTGTGTGGAGTGAACATGTGAAATGAGGAAGGGACTTGTTTTCTATAAAAACAAATGAATCCCTTCTTTCATCTAGTCATCAGCTGATTTTTGACTTACACCTTTATTGTTAGGAATTATTTGATTAATGGTCTGTAAAATATACATTGGGTTGAGGATTGCTTGCATATTTGCCACCTAAGTTTGTCCTTTGAATGTTTGCTATTTGTAATTTGACAAATGTGCTGTGCAATCAGCGACCTAAGTTACATTTTAATAGTTTGGCTTTCCGATTGTGCAGCTGGAAAGCAGCCAAAAAGCCTTCAAGCTATCTCTGTGTGTGTTTAGTGTAAATACTGTGGTGCATACATATTGGCAAAAATATTTGCAGTACCTTCCTTTTTGGTTCACTTTCTTGTAAACAAGATTTCAATCTGATGGATGCATCTGAAGTGGGATTAAAAGGAACAGCACCTAACAATGAGGGGTTGGATGGTTTTCATTCAAACCATTCAAGGCTTCTAAGCACTAGTCTGTCAAATTTATTGGCTTGAGAATGTTAACAGAAATTAAGGGAAATATCTTTTATTTAACTAATAAACATTTTTATTTAGCTAGTAAAGTTCTTTCTGACTAGAAAGCATGCTCATAGTAGAGGTCATACATCTTTGATTTAAGAGATCCTTTTCCCCCCCTCTTTTTAAAACAGTTGTTGAGTGCAGGAGGAAATTTTCCCCTATTTGATTTTGTACATTTTTGAGACCAAACTACTGAACAGCATGTATATGAGCTGGGATATGTTGCCTTCTGCCTTTGAAGAAAGAAGTTTTTAAACCACTTGAGGCTGATGCACTATTGGTGCTTTTTTTACTGGTGTTTTGCACTGAAATTAAAGCGTTAGGATATTGAGCACAACATCCACAACATGGTACTAAGCATATCTGAACCTCTCCTCAAAGCTAAGAAGGTGTTTATTTACTGTAGCACTATTACATTGATTTAGCTAGCTCTCCCTTTGCAAAATCCTTGGGGAAACAAAAAGTGCTGTAATATTTTACCATTATTGTTAGATAGAGTTAATATTGCCCCACTGTTCTTTGCAGTTTGTCTCAAAGCAAGACTGAATTTTAAGGTGTCCCTGGGTTTTCCAGCAGGATAGCTGCATTATTTATGACACAGTAAAACACATACCATAAGTTTTGCAATGAAGATATGTTTCTAGGACTGCAGGAGGAGTCACTATACACAAAATATTGCTAAGAAAAGCATGCAGATAGATTTTGAGCAATAGTTCTCTGAAGCAAATAGTTTTCCATGATGCCATTGATATTATAAACCTGGTTTAGATCATAGCAGTTTCTATGTCTTCGGTCATGACTACAAACTTGTTTTTGTTGTGGATGCCCAGGAAATGGTAGCCATGTACTCTGAGAAATGGGAAATTTGTGTTTACTACATTGCCTGCATCTCCCTCCTTTTCTTTTCTTAACTAATAACTTCTGTTCCATCTCCTCCTCTGTGTAGAGAATAAATTTCCAGAACGACTGGAAGCTCATAACACTTTTCATAGGAGGAAATGACCTCTGCAAATACTGCGAGAATCCAGTAAGTTCTGTGCTGCCTGGGGCATGAACTGGGCCAGTCAAGCCGCAGGGTCTTTATGCATTGCAGGGGATGAGAGGGAGGAACTCGCTGGGTTAGGCCAAAGTAGCGTAGGTCTTGATCGTGCAGCTCTGGAATGTAACTGTACTGAGACCTTCAGGTGGCTCAGCATAATGTTTTGTAATGTTAGAGATACCTTTAGAACACCTGTAAATTACATAATTGTTGCGACTTTGTTTTGCTGTTAACTAGGGTAACTTTCTGTTGCATGGTCACTTTATCTCCTGTAGGTAAAAGCTCAAGGGCTTTTACTCCTCTTTGCCTTGTGCACAGTCACACTTGCTTTACTTTACTAAGTTTTACTTGGTACTCTCTTAATATCTTCGGTGCTATGGGAAAAGTTCTAAGCACAGCTCATGCTAGTTCACTTACATGTAGTGTGTGTATGCTGGGTATATATAACACACGTACAGTGTCTAGCCTTTGGTACATGTGACTGTAGACAGGGTGAAAGCCTGTGGCAGACTCCTCACTTAGCCATGAGTGTTACCCACTCACAGGCGGTTGAGCACATACTTGTCATTCTCCATGATTCATTTTGGATCAGGAAGAACAGCAAAGCAGCACAGCAAGATGGTTATAAAACAAGGAAGGAGCAAGTTAACCATTCCTACCTTCTGCTGTCAACCCAGACACAAAGCGCCTGTTCATGTGAGACTGAACAGGTGGGTGGGTGGCAAGGAGAGAGCGTGTTTGCATCCGAGGATCACAGTGATCTTTGTGGGGCACGAGCACAAACAGTGCCAGCCACAACGCTCTTGGTGAGCTGTGACCTCGGAAACGAGTAAGGGATCTGAGCTGTCTACTTTTATAGAGTAGGCAAGTGGGGCTCTCAATGAACTTCTGCTTCAAATTAAATGAGAGAGAAAAAAGGCTGAAAAGAAGACAGGCATTTCTCATAAGAAAGTTTATTTGACTGCTGTAGTTCCACAAGTGAAAAAATAAATGTTGGATTACTTGAGACAATAAAATTAGAGTGTTTAAACCACTAAAATGGAACAAGGAAATTATGGCACTGAAAGACAAGTATGTGAAGGGATTTTGTTCCCAGATAAACACCTAAGTTTTGCCAGTTATTATTCGTGGCAGGCAAGGAGCATATGGGAAACATGTTCTAATATTCCATACAGCAGAAATAAACTTACTTTTACACAAACTGTTCTCTCCCAGATATGGCCCCTGTTAGTAAGTTGTTAGCCATGCTTTTAAAACCAGCCTAAGCAATCCTGGGGATTGAGTATGTTGTGATGTCTGATAATGCCCTGTGAATTTTCGCCCTCACTGGTATCCAGTGGCTGCCAGATCTTTTCTTGCCAGTGAGATAGCTGTGATGGGAAGGAAGAAAAGCAGAAACAGGACAGTTTTGCCTATGACTCTGTTACTTTTGACCCAAGAGTTGGAAACATGAACACTGCTGGGAGAGACTCTAGCTAGTCATTCTTGTCCCTGCCTGAGCAAACTAATAATAAGATTCAACCCTCTTGCTTTAACAGGTGCACCATTCTCCTGAAAACTACACCTACAATCTGCAAATAGCTTTGGACTTACTTCACAAAGAGGTAAGTCAAACTTTTCTAGTATGTGGGAGCAGGGATTTTGTTCTGTTAGCAAAGCAGTCACTGATTATTGATTAAGAATTTATTTCCTTGCTTTCATCTGCAGAGTACTACTGTATGCAGAGGTGTTTGCTTGCAGAAAAATCTTTGTGAAAGGCAAAAAGGGCTGCAGAAGTTTTTTACCAAAAGAATAAGGGTGTTCTTAGTTCCAGCTGATGTGCTGTGGACAAATAATAAGAAAAAAATGTTATAACAAAGTTGAAAAAACTTTATTAATTGACTAGAAAATGCTTTGCTTGTTTTTAAAACTGCAAATAAGTATATTTTTGTGGTCATTAAGAGAGAGATTCTGATATTCCACATAAAGATAAGAATAATGAGAGTACTTGAAGAGTTAGCAGATGTCTGAGTCTTGCTGGGACCTATAACAACTTGTTTGGACCTTTTTGAAGCCATCATTTTCAAGTGACCAGCTATCAACATTTAGAATAGAACTAGGCAGTGCAGGCAGGGGCTGTAATTTGGTATTGCTTGTGTGGGGGATTAATTATTGAGAAAGTACTTTGAACACCTCTGTTATAAATAATACACGATGCTTGAATCAGCAGGCTGCTACCAGGGCCTGCTGTGGCTGTGTAGGGACAAAAGCAGCGCTCTGTGCTCCAGGAGTTTGCTATGGATTTGTTTGTTCTCTTGGCAGGTTCCACGGGCGTATGTGAACCTGGTGACGTTGCTGTCCATAGCAAGCCTCCGGGAGCTGCATGCATCGAAAAACAATAGCTGCCCAAAAGTGCTGATGAGGTTTGCAGATGATTTATGTTACAGCTTTCAGTGGTGTTCACAGAAGGCTGCAACGTCTTCTTGGGAAGTTTTTTCTTAAAGGGAACAGGTTCTAGTATTTCAGACCACCAAACGTCTTTCTCTGTGCATGTGCATGTACCTATATTTTGATTTCAGCGCAGCATTTAGAATAAGCTCTCTCTGTTGCTGCCTCTGTATCTGAGCCCTGCTGATACCACTTTTTATGAAGGTGCCATTTTTGACTCCTCACTTAACCTGCAAGTGAGTTCAAGCCAGAGCAGAAAGAGCTCAGCTGGGCACTCTTTGGTGCAGATAGAGAAGACACTAAAAGGTTTTCTAGTTGCGTTTACAGATCTACTTTTCTGCACTTAAAACTCTCCCTCTTGTTTCTGCAATTTTCAATCTTTGTAATCTCATTGCTGGTAATTAGTTTTATTTCCAATTGGTCTCTCAAGTAGTTGTTTTGGATGCTTAATTGTGCCACCTGTTGCTTTATGGCTCAACAATCCTTTCAGGTCAGTGTTAGTCCACTACTGAGGTGGCAGGTCTGCACCCTCAGTGGACTTTTTGTGACTCAGATAGAGTCCAGCATTGTCCTCTGAGTTGCTTCTGGCAGGACCTGCTTGTTTTCAGAAAAGCAAATCTCTGGATTCTGGAGAATAACCTTGTCCTGTGAATGTAGGCGGCCACTGGTTTTACAGGGGGGACAGAGATGCAATCCTCTTGCTGTGAATTGAGGGCTTTCTCGTGGCTGTCAGTGGAAAACTGGTTTTGAAACTCAGGGTGCTGGTGCTCCCAGTAGCCAGTTGTAGTTTTATTTATTTGTTTGTTTGTTTGTTTTTAACAAAGGTTGCCCGTTAGAGTTCACAGGTATCTCAAGGTCCTAATCATTGGACAAGGATAGGTAGTGAAGCCTATAAGATGGAATTATCTCATCATAGCTATAACCTTTTCCCATCATTTCAGGTGCCATGCTGACATTTGCCTGTCTGGCAGCAAGCCAGATTTACAGGGTGATAAGCAGGCCCTGTGTGAGATAATAAACACCATTGCACTGAATGGAAGAACCTGAAGGAGGATTTTGATCTTGAAAGTCATTTCTTTTTTCTGAGAGTAGCAAACAACCTGAAGAGAAGATGTTTCTACTAATGTTGCCTAACTTATGTTTCTGAAACTTCTGAAACCACAATTTAGATTTGTATTGTTCTCGTATAGATCTACTGTGGAAGTAAAATCTTTTGTTAGTTGGTCTCCATTAAGACAAGTTTGGACGTGGCAGGGATCTGTGTGTATTTTACACGTATCAGCTGCATCTCTGTAGGAGGTATTTCTCTAAGAGCTCTCTCGGGGATGCTTTACTGTGGTCATATGGTCAGGATTTTTGAAAGGAGTCCTTTTTCTAATTTGGATTTCTCAAGTTATGATGAAACATGCCCAGGAAGACGGAACATCCCAAGAAAAATATCTACGTGCTAGGAAGATCAAAACTTCAGGGGAGGGATAAGGGTGGCCAACATGGGTTCACAGAATCTTAAAATGTCTCGGGTTAGAATGGCTCTCTAAGGATGGAGAATTCAGCATCAGTCTGGGTGACTGTTTTGGTGCTCTACCAGCCTCCCTGTGAAACATCCTGTCACCTCTGACTCTCTCAGCTGATTAGAATGAATTTGTGGGAGCTCCATCTTGAGGGATGCTTGCACAGTTCTGCTGAAGCAAACCACGTTGCACAAGTGTACTTATGAGCAGTTTTTTGTGGTGGGTTGGCCCCATGTGCCAGCCAAGCACTCCACACAGCTGCTCATTCACCCCACCCTGGCAACATGGGGAGAAAACAAGGATTGTGAGCAAGAAAACTCATGGGTCAAAATAAAGACAGGAAAGCCACTTATTTACCAAGTATCATTTCAGGCAAAACAGACCTGATTTGGAGAACTTGATTGTATTTGCTGTCCATGGGCATAAACATTTAATTACTGATTCAGGTATTGGGAAATGAACAAACAAAAAAGTTGAACAGTTAAAGCACCTGTCCTCCCTCCTTCTCAGGTTAAACTTTGCTCCAAGCACCTCTCCCCCCGCCCTTTTTACTGCAGCAGGGTACCCTCAGTCCCTTCAGCGAGGCATGGCTTGGGGTCTGGATCTGGTATCTCTCTGCCACTCCTTCCTGCTCACTCTTGTCCTGTGCTCCAGCATGAGTCCTACAGTCATGTCCATCCACAGAGTGTCTGTTTTGCCATGGAGCATCTCTTCCTTGCTCCCACTGTTGTTCTCTCCTCTCCCTCTCTGGTGTTTTCTGCCCTTTCTTAAGCAGGTTTTCACAGAGACACCACCAGCTTGGCTGAGAGGCTCAGCCATGCCCTGTGGTTGGTTTGCTGGAGCTGTGTCCAGAACAGGCAGCCCTGCCCCTCCTCACAGAGATCACTTCTGCTTCTGAAACCTTGCCATGGGCACATGGTGTGGTTTTTGCTTGCATGGAGCCTTTTCCTTACTTTCTGTTCATTAATTTATCCCTAATAAATGTGTTTCTGCTCAAGAATTGGGGCTATGCAGAAACTCAGGGGTGAGAGGTAATGTTCTCATTTAATGGCCTTTCAGAGACATTCCTCTCAGAGCTTTTAATCCTGTAGTTTGTAAGCACGGGAGCAGGGGGGAAAAAAGAAGAGCAAATCTCAGTGCCATGCTCTTATCCCACAGGATCCTGTGCCCTTGTGTCATAAACCCTAAGGACAATTCCAATGAGTTAAAGAAGTTGATCTACTTTAACAGAAAGTATCAGGTAAGGCACATTGCATTTGTTAGAAGTTTAATGTCATCCTTCTGTTGATCAAGGGGACCACAGATGGGCTAATTTGAAAGCAGGGGACAGTTTCCACTCATTCTAATGACATATTTGTAGTTGTGATTAAAAAAAGTAGGATCAAGATCTTTACAATTCTGTTTCACTAAACCAGCAAAACAGATGAGAAGAAAAGTTGTTAGAGAGCCGTAGAAAGTAGAGTATGTCAGAGAGCCAGCAGTTCTTTGATCTGTTATGTTGTTGGAAGCCTAGCAACATGGTAACTCAGGAACAAGCTTTCAGGCACGGCACGTCAGCCAAACCAAAACCACTTCGGTGGTTCTGGATGGAGATCTTTTTGACAGAAAACCTTATCCCTGAGCAGGTTGCCGGTCCTTGTCAGTCAGGCAGCCATTTCCAGGCTGCCCCTCTGCAAAGAAGCCCAGGATGAGTGTCTCAAAAAGGCGTCTGCATTGGCTGCCTGGCACACGCTGAAAACCATGGTCAAGTCTGAGCTTCTGCAGGAGGGAGGGGCAACCCCTGGGTGAGGTGTAAATGGGTGGAACAACTTGATGAGCTGAACATAGAAGAAGGAACAATGACAACTTTTCCTTGACTCTTTAGGAGAGAACCCGCCAGTTAGTGGAGAGTGGAAGGTATGACACGAAGGATGATTTCACAGTGGTTGTGCAGCCATTTATGACTAATATGGAAATGCCAAAAACACAGGTAAAACAAGAAAACCACACCTACATTAAATCCTGGTGCAATGCCACTGACTTGTCAAAACTTTAGCTGTAAATGTAGCCAGCAGTTTTCTGATGTAGTAATTATTATATTCAGTTACCGTCCAAAACTGCAGAAAATACTTATGGAATAGTGGAGATAATGGGCAACAGGAATACAGACCTTGATTTGAGGCACTGCACTTGGACAACCGTGAAGTAGATATTTTAGTTCAAAGTCTTCATCAGGAGGCACTTGCTCTACATTCCCTATACATCAAATCCTTTCCAATACTTTGGTAAATGACAATTGGTATGAAAACCCACATGTTTCAAAGCACTGTAATGTGTAAATCTCAAGGGAAATAAAGAATGCCATTGATATCTGTGCCCAGGTATTCTGTGCTCAGTCACAGTGGTCTGTACTCCTTATTACTTTGGGAATACTATATTAAAGAGTTTTAAAAGGCTTTTTCATTCTCAGTTACTAACTTTCTCTGGGCTGGTTTAATTCTGTTTGCCTCAGAGGCCTCTGCAGGTATTTTATTTAGAAGCCAGCTGGGCTATCTCACTGGAAGAGGGAAGACGTAATGCACAGCTTGTTGCATGTTTGCTGCCTCTGTGACAGCACCTATCTTGTTTTCTAGGAGGGGTTTCCAGATTCTTCATATTTTGCCCCAGATTGTTTCCACTTTAGCCAAAAGGCTCATTCCCAGGCTGCACGTGCTTTGTGGAACAACATGGTAAGGTTTTTAAAGGTTATGTTGATCCCTCCGTGTTCACTTCATCCTGCTCTTGGCAGCAAAAAAAACCCAGGGAGCTACTAGGTAGCTAGCCATATCTCTTCTGAGCAGCATTTACGAAGGAGAAGAGTGATCATATGAAGAAGGGTCACCTGAATTGTTAAACCAGTCATATCACACCAGTAAATCTCGGGGTATGTTAAGGCTGGGTGTGTTCAGGCTCTGTCCCTCAGGAAGATGACGCCTGCTAGGCACGTTGATCATCAGGCCCCATTCAAGGTGTATGGGAATTAGCCTCTTCAGCACACAAAGAAACAGTGCGTGGAGGCAGCTGCCAGCACTGGTGCAGTGCCCTGCAGTTGTCTTGCTGTGCTGCAGAGATGGTTTCCAGTGACTGGCAGCACAGCATCACCCATTGCTCTCTGGTATTCATCTGCTTTTCCTCTGTGCACTCCCCTTTTTCCCCCAGCTGGAGCCTGTAGGGGAGAAGACAGATAGTCAGCCCATGGAAGATGAGATTGTTCTCAAATGTCCATCTGAGGTAAGTTACAAGGGTGTCCGTGTTTATGTGGAGGTGCTGGGGGTCTGTGTGAGCCTTTCCCCAGTGCCTGGAGCTCTGTCTCTGTGAGGGTGATCTGCTCTTCCCCACACAGTTTGTGCCACTGCCGCTAAGAGCAGTGCGAGCGCTCACCCAGGAGATGATGGAGGGCAAGCAGGAGTAAACTTCCTCACGGTCACACATCACAGCTGGCCAAAACACATGGGCAGGGTGTTTGGCCTACCTAATCAAATCATAAAGTATCCACACTGATTGACAGAGCTTCAGTGGGGGGAAACAGCAATGATGGCACCAGTCAGCGTAGTTCTGCAGAAGTTACTGGGAATGCCTTGCAGTGGGGCCACAAGCTTCTTGTGAGCCACACACAGCAGGGACCTGAGGGTATTCTCTAACTTGTGTTATAAAAATATAGCTCAGATTTACACTGTTTTTACACAGATTTTAAAAAGGCCTTTTATTTATTTATTTATTTGTTTGTTATCTCTGGGTTTTATTTGCATCAAGCTGCTAATCATCTACAGACATCTGAGAACGGAAGTTTGGGGAATGGAAATCTCCACGTGTTCCTCTGATGCTTTGCATTGATTCTGATTGCTTTGTTTTGTAGGCTCAGCTGTTCCTGAGGACATATAAGAACAGTAATTACACATACCCTAACCAAACTCCAGTAAGTGTCAGCATCGCCATCCCGCTGTTACTCTGCTGCATCTGCTCCTGTGTGGTAACCAAATGAGTTATGTTCTGCAGCACTGGGGAAATCAGTCTTTGGCCAAAGGAGCTTGGGAGGCTGAGCGCATGGCACAGAGCAGGGACATACTCCCTGAGTTAGACAAAATGCATCTGGAAACACCTGTAAGAACACGTGCTCAGAGAGCACTGTTGTCAGTACAGGATGCTGTGCTTTTCTGAGCAATTCTGAATATGACTATTGAATTGAGCAACCTGTGTAGTTCATTACATGCTAAAGAGGCTCTGGTTTATCCACCTGGCCTCTGCTGGGAAGATCCTAGTTGCTACTGACTGTATTTGCTAGCCAAATGCTATTCAGCTTTCTTCTTCTCTTTAGAATTATGGAAGCCAGCTGCTGTGCGAGGACAGGTCTCCGTCCTCCCCTCCTGCAGCTTCAGGTAGTCTTGCCTGTTTTATATTAAGAAGTTGCATTACTTTCAGCTGTCCTTCAAGATGAATGTTAATTTTTGCTGAAATGACTGCTGGACTGTGAAAAACACTTCTCAGAAAGGATGTCATGTTTTTCAGCAGATGCTTAACAGATACAGTGCCGCACTGTCACGCAAGGTAGCATTCTGACTAAGTAGCTTCACTGAACTCACTGCCTGTGGAGAACTTCAAAATAACTTGTGATAAAATCCAAATTTGAGTGCTGACATAGCTTATAAGCTATTCCACCTAAATCTCATGGAAAGAAACTGGAAATACAGCTTCATTCATGTTCATCTGGAATTTAGCAATATTCGATTTTTCAAATAACTTCATGTTGTTTTTCCTTAGTCTTTTTATGTCTTTAATGAGCCATTCCAGCTTTCTGTAATTCTGCATTGTTTTACCTTCACTTTGGTGCTGGATATTGTTTGCCACTTATTGTTATTTGCTCCTTGCTCTTCTGTCTTTTCAGTAGCAATGTTAACCATTGAAATACTGAATAATATGCGTCTGTTGGTGCTACAATCACAAGGGATGAGCTGGAAAGAACTTCTGATTTATCACTTGGGTATTGCAAAAACAACATGACAGAGCATCACCATGCACAATGGCATATTTCACATACATAGTAGAGAAAAAAAATAGCTATTTCCTAACCAGGTTCACCTGTGTCTCTTTCCTTTGCAGTGCATTCCCTAAAGCCAGCTGATGTGAAAATTGTAGCAGCCCTTGGGGATTCTTTGACGGTAAGAAGACGGTGTTTTTACTGTTCTCTTGGTAAAGCTACAAACATGTGTGCGCTCCAGTGGAGGGGAAATAGCTCTTGTACCCAGAAGCAAAGATCTGTTCATTCATGGATGGTAGTAGATAGATCTAGCAGCCAGATCCAGGAAGAAGGTGTCAGTCTTCCAGCACTCCATTCCCCCCACACACATATTCATGTGCTTTTGAACTCAGGCAAAAACACAGGCAAATCCTTTAAAGAGGTGCCTGAGTAGTTTGCTGAATTGCAGCCAGAAGAGATCAGATGCTGTTGAAATGAATGGGATGTAGCACAAGGCTTAGGTTACTGTGCTTTTCAAAGTTTTTTCTGAATAGGAATGGACTGATGAGCCTGTTCTTCAGCCTCGGTTCTTTCAGGAGCAGAATGCAACTAAGTGGTGTTGGATAATAGCATTTTAATAATTTTAGCATTAATGAGATAAGGAAGGATGGCATGAGAGCCCTCTGACTCAATGCATTTCAGAAGATACTCAGTCTTTTTGTTGTGCCTGTTTTAACTACTAACTGATTTCTTGATCACAATACAGTTCTTGCTGCTGCTGATTATCCTTGGTAGCCAAGAAGGAATATATCTCAAAATCCAGACATCCTATATTCTAATTATGCCTTCCTGCCTAATGTTTTCATACTGGTCAAGGACTGAAATTCTACAGCCAGGTCAAAGGAAACACTGGACAGAAAGATGTGATTGGAACATAGGTTTCACTGAATCTGAGCCTTAACAACAAAGACATTGTGTACACAAACCGTGAACCTTTACAATGCTCTGGCAGACGTTGCTGCAACTTCTACGCACAGGAGGCTACTGAAACAAATAGAAGCATTTTGATGTAAACCTGCAGTATTAACAAATGAAAGATATTCTGTATATGGTTGTGGTTGCTGTATTGTAACATCTAGGGCCCTGCAGGTGTTTCTGCTTTTAAGTATAGTCTGTAGGAACTAGGAATAAAATCTGCTTTCATAGAACGTGCAGTTGTCACTGTGACGTACCGAGATCCGCGAGAAATAACGACACGAGAGTCCAAGTTCAGGAGAGTAATGTCTCTTCTCTATATTAATAATTAAATCAGTCTTTTATAACTTGGTTCGCAATGGAAGAATGACACGATTGGACTATTGAACAGCCACCCACCAAAGTGATTGGCTGAACGATGTAGCACTCATTCCAAGCGTTTGTCTCAATGTACTCCATAACAATCCTGCAAACAACCTGCAGCTGTGAAATAGTTTACAAAATAACAAACTGTTTCTCAGCTAGCTCGCATGGGAAAGCAGTATTCTCACGAAATGCTGCAGAAAGCTGGAAAGTTTCTCTGCCACAGCTGTTCAGCATCTACATGCAGTGGTTTATCATTGTCTCAGAGCTGCACGTGGCCTAGTTATTCTGAACGCCAATCTTCTGTTACCTCAATAAAATTTATACATAGGAGAAAATGTAGTATTGTGGTTTAATCTAAGGTAGCAGCAGATAGGCTGCCTGGTCTTGTGCTGTACTGAAGTACTAACCTGCACCTAGATTCAGAATGAAACTATACAATCACAGCAGGAACTCTGTTCTAAATTCTGGAGGTTTTAGGAGGGATGTTGTCGCTAGCTTGCCTCTTTCTTCAGGGTAGGTGTGGAGAGTGCTTCCTCCTTGCTCCAGTTCTGCTATAAGTCTTTCCATTTAGCACAGTGGTTTTCAGACTGGTACGTATATGTGTTATGGTGCTTCTTTCTGATACATGTTTATTTTCTCTGCTGAGTTCATACAGTGCTTCATATCATTAGCCAGAAAGTTTTATGTGTTTGACTGAGATGTTTTCATCACTGCTGAGTAATGCAACCATAAAAGAGTTATTTAGCTCATCTAGACCCATGTCTTTGTTCCACAGCTCCATCATACATTTTGTGTATCATATATACAGTAGGATGCTTGTAAATAATTATGAAAGGTATTGTGTTCTTCAGGAGAAAGGTTTGGGAAAAGTCAGATGCCTTTTAAAGTTTTGGAAGACATCCATTCAATTCCAAAGTAAACAAAACAACTATGTAATTCTATTTAAATTAGTAAATTGTATTTGTTTATGTATTTGTATTACAAGTTATTATTGCATTAGTAACTGTGCTTTAATTTCATTCGGTTAATGAAAAACAATGTCCAGGCTGGCTCAGGAATTGCCTCAGACACCCTCCAGGATGTGACCACTCAATACCGGGGACTGTCTTGGAGGTAAGTCTTCAGCCAAGGTGATGAAGAGATATGTTTTGGGTCTTTCAGCTGTCAGAAAGTTGAAAAAAAGGTGACTTCTCAGGCTAGCATTTCTTGAAGGTGTATCAAGATCCAGGATTTGTCATAAGGGTAGCTTGACAGAAAGCATTTTCAGCAGTGGATTTTAAGCAAGCTTTCTGATCTCTCTCATGCTTTCATTTTTGGATGCCTGCAACAGTTTGTATTTTTATGTTGGGATGTCAGGTTGGAAATCTACAAAACTGGAAAAGAATCACTGGAACAAACAAGTCAGAACTGGTTGGTTTTGGGACTTCTTCTCAAAGTTTCCTATTTCTGAACTTCTTGTAGTGTCATGGAAAATTGTTTGTTTGGCCGGAGAACTTTTGCCACATATAGCAACACACAGTCATAAAAGACTAAATTGTTTTGCTGTTGTGATGTAGCTCTACTGATATTGACTGAAGCAGTTCTGTGCTGTACTAATACCTCTGTGTAAGCTGGAGTGTGGCCTCAGTATGTCCTGTCAACACAAAAGCTGGAGAAATAGATCCCTATGCAGAAAGCAGAAGAGAGTGAGGAGCCACTGCTGAAGCTCTCTTGTCGCTCAAGGGCTGTCTGTGTTTGGTGTTGCCTTGGAGTGGCTTCATGAGGCTGGAGTGGGCCTCAAAGTTGACCTTCTAATCTGCAGTACTTAAGGCTTGATCATTTGAGTATGAAGCTATGTCAGGCGTTTTTCTGCCACTTGATAAATGATTGACTATTGACCCTGTACATCTGCAAGAGCATTAAATCTTTCTGACAAGCATCTTCACCACTGAAACCTCACCTGTTCTCCCCAACAGCACTTCCACTTCTGTCCTCTCCTTGGATTCTGAGAGAATGATAGTTACCAAATTAATAACCCTTTGCTCTTCCCCATGATGTGTGGCAGGTTTTGACTTTGTTTATTGTCTGTGTCCAGGTAAGAGATGAGTGACTGGGATTTTTCTTTCTCTTTTTAGTATTGGAGGAGATGAGTCGTTGGAGAACGTGACAACTCTGCCTAGTAAGTAAATGCTTTGCTAGATATAAATGGCGAGATTGAGGAGATGCAGTGGACTCATTTCTGATGGATTTATAGAGAGCTTTTAAGTATCTCAAAGGTGGTTTAGTGTACTTAACAAGAACTACCTTTAAAAGAAACAGTATCCTACGATTAAAAAATAAAAAGTTGCCTTCATCAATGAAGCTGAGAACCAGATAGAAATTCCCGTACTTTCTTTACCCTCTTCCTTTTTAACTCTTGGTGAGTGTTATTTGTATTTCTAAATAACCTTGCTATGTCCATGCTCATGATGTACTTAACATTTGCTTTTAATAAATATTCCATCACAATTATTTCCAAAAGAAATATTTGCATAGAGTAGGCCTCTTTGGTAAATAAAGCTGCCTACTCATACATGTAAGATGAAGGGAATAATTTTAACTTTCTCTTCATTGAAACCTGCAACTTTTCATATCTCAGTCTATTGTTAATGTAAAGCCACTTGAGTTTCAGTTTGGATCAGCTGCAATAATAAACTTCCGTTTGAAGAGGGCCAATAAACTGTTCTTTTGTGTGTTGACCATTATTTTAAGCAGAATGTAACAGGAATATAATTAGAACAAGCAATTAATTGTTTCTTTGAGTCCTATTACATTTGATAAAGCCCTCATTAAGATGTGGTTAAACTCAGTCTTTGAGATTAAAGTAGATTATATAGTTTACAATATGGCCATGTCCACTCTCAGCTGTAAATTACTCCGTCAACTTCCTTTTGGAAACTACTGTGGAGAACATGGTGGGACTTCATCAGAACCATGCATCGGAGGCTTGGTTCTTCACATTTGTCAGTAGTATGAGATTTTGCACAGCAGTGAGAAGACCCAGATCCTTTAGCTGAAAACCAGCTCCTGCTGGGCTGAAGGACCCTTCACACTCACTTCACAAAGTCAACATCGTATGTCTGAGGATTTTATTTTAGGCTTTAACCACTGCAACATGAGAGACAACTGCACACAGTAGTCCTCAATTCTGCTCATCTCATCTGCTGGTGCCAGTGCAGGGCACTGCAAGCACACTGCTGTCTGAGTCACTGCCAGCTGGTGACCCCTCTCCCCACTGCTTGGTGAATCCATCTAGCAGCAGCAGCTGTGCTGTCAGAGAGCACACTGTGGCAGTGCTGGTGTGTGCTAGTCCCTGTAGGCAGGGAGCAGCTGGAGTCTTTGCCTTCATTGCCACCTTTGTTTTTCAGACATCTTTCGAGAGTTCAATGTTACAATCTTGGGCTACTCTACTGGTACTGGGAGTGAGAATGATTCCAATGCATTCCTTAACCAGGCAGTTCCTGGAGCAGAGGCTGAGTATGTAGCTTTTTGTTTTACATTTGTAGGTGATGGATGCTTCATCTAATTGCCTTTCAACTGTCTCATGTGCTGTCACAACTTGCTCTGAAGAGCAAGCAAAACCAGTCGAGTTAGAGTTGAAAATTGGCTCAAAATATGTTAAATGTATGGGTTTATTTCATAGCTGAACTTTCAAATGAAACTAACAGTCCTGGTTATGAAATCCACAAACAAGAAACTGGCAGGCTCTGTTTGGAGGTTTCTACCCTTCCTGTTCAACATCTATTCGTTTATCTATTTATCGGTCAATAAATTTCTGAGAACATGAATATTTTTAGAAATTGAACATGTAATGAATTGATAAAGAGAAACTAGGAGTAAAACGGGATGAAATCTTACATAATTATGGCCTCAGGTTTCTGGATAAGCAAGCAGGAGAGGACAAGAAAGAGGCAGGGAAAAAACAATCTGGAAGCTTAAGAAAAGAGAATTATTAATGATCATACATGGGTTTTGGTGCATTGCAGACCTGGTGCAGTTGCAGCCAGTTCTGCCAATATAATAGGGACTGTAATGTCTTGCAGTCATCTGAATTTGGCTCTTTGCTTTTAGTCACACCTGGGAAGCTGCATGAGTTTAGCTTTGCTATATTGCTTATCCTAGAAATCCCTGGATACTTATTCAAAGTCAGTGCTGTTTAATTAACAAAACAGATGGCTGCTTGAATTCAGTCATAGTTTGGGCACAGAATCTGGCAGACCATGCCTGGATTTGACATTGTGAATTGATATTACCCAGACCTTAATTTGTTTGTTTAAAGAAAAATTCATCTTGCTTTCCGAAGGAGTCTTGGAAGTGAAGTTCAGAAGTCAAGAGAGGTGTTTGAGTTTGCTGTAGCTAAGCAAAGATTATTAGGATTTATCAGGTTTTTTTATTGCTCTCCTGTAGGCCTTGAAGTAACTTCTGACTCATTCTGGTAATCTCAGTAAATACTTGGATTTCATGACAGAAACAGGGTGCTAGGTCCCCTGCTATATCCTACAGCACCACAGAACTGAGAAAAGGCCTTTTTTTACCTGGTGATGACCAAGTGTATCTGTGTATGTCAGTGAAATGTGCGTCAGCCGTTAATGAGAATTTATTAACATACTGTATCCAGCATATATCCAGAGTACCTGCAGCTTTTGCTTGTTGCATGAAAGAACGAGATGGTTGCCTGTCTTGCATTTTTTATAGGCTAAATCCTTAAAAAGGCTTTTTGGCATGGTGGGAGGACTTGAAGCAGGATACACAACCTCTTAAGTCGCCATTATGACTTAAGGCAACTTGTATCAGCAGCAACCGAGGCATTGCTATTAACAGCTATTTGTTAGCTGTTGGAAATGAGTTGATGGATGCCAGTCTAATGAAAATTGCCTACTTCGTCTATACCAATTAGCTTTCTCTCTTCCCCTGCAAGTGACTGGACTGGATAAACGTGATGAAATTGAGCTGTCTTTGTTTTGTAACCCTGTTTTGTAAACATTCAGCAAGGAGACACAATCGTGCCAGATTTCTACCTGTCTTCTGTTGTTTCTCTGTCTCATCATGCTCTGCAGAAAGTTCTGCAAAAGTAAAGTCCTGTGAACTACTATCCCTGAGCCCTGAGTTACTTCTTTTGGGGTTCTGTTCTATAATGTTTTGGCTCTTGATGTACCTGAGAAGATTAATTCATCCTAGTTGAGTACTGGAATGTACTGCAACATAAGGAAACTTTTCTCCTGCTTTAGGTATTTGACCCTGGAATGATGCTGCAATCCAGCATTTATTCTTCATCAGCCAAAACCATCCATTTTCCAGTGATTCACAGGGCAAAAAAAGTCCACCAGCTAATGCTGGTATTTAAGAATTGTTACCTGGCCTGTCTTGCTTTATGGTGCCAATCGGGAAAGTGCTTTCCAGAGGTGCTGGGACATTTCTGAAATTAGATAATTTTGCAGCCTTACCATCTTATGGAAACCAGGCATAAGGGTTTCTCAAAATGAAATCCATGGCTGCTTTGAAGAGCTCTTTACTGAACTAGATGAAAATGTAGTAATGTGGGTCTCATTCAGCAAAATGTTCCTAAGCCTATCTGCATTCATTGCCAAAGTGCTTAAGTACATGATGGAGTTAAGGATAGATCTGAATAATGTTGCTGAAGCAGAATCTGGCTGAGGGCTCTGATTTCATGTGGGAAAAAAAAAAAAAAGTGAGGTTAAGAATTTAAGCGTGAGAGGAGAAAACAGGTGACAGGAACTGTGAATATCTGTATTTCCCATTAGCAAACTGTTTCCATTGGTCAAGATCTAAATTTGGTTGAAACTGCAGTTCAGAGATGGATGACTGCTGGCACTACTTCATTCAAGATGTTATTGGATCTTGCTGACTTCATTGGCTCAGGATGCACCAGCACCTCACTGACTGCATGAGAAATCAAATATGTTGTGGACTGTCAGATCAATAAGTGGTGTTTTCCTCTGTGTCAATAATGAAGTCGATGCCCTAGCTTAGGGGTTTCCACAGTAAGAACAGAAGGAAATTGTGACCGCTTGTGATGGCTTAGGGATATAAATAAGTAGGTTATGACATTGGACAAGGGTAATGGTGATAATAACTACTACATGCCCGCAGTGTCTGTGTCACAAGTAGATGTGTGACAGGGCTCATTCCTCAATAGATGCTCCCATGCCAGTGTTAGATCAGTATTCAGCTGGACAAGGGTGGTGAGAGGCCTCTCTTTTTCCTACAGTAAACAAAGCATTGCAAAGGAGAGCTAAGCTCTGGTTGCCATACAAAACAAGTGTCATGCTTATTAATGTCAGCTGATATGCTCCCAGAAATGATAGAGAGCCAGTGTCTTTAACAAGAGCCTGGAGGGAGATGCAGCTCATTCCAAACCACAGACCTGCCTGGAAGGTCAATGCTTTCTGACCCCATTCTCTTCTCTATGCATATTTGAAGACCAATGTGTCAGGGCAGTCAAACAAAGCTGAAGCATTCAGCCTAGGTAACTCAAAACTCATTGCACTTTAGTTATCTATCTATCTGTCTGTCTGTCTATCTATCTATCTATCTAATATGTCTAATTTATCTGTAGATATATATATATGTGTACAGAAAAAAGAGAAAGAGTGCTCACCTGGCTATTGGAAAACAACAAGGCTGTCATCTTAACTTGTCTGAGTAATCTTAAAGGGTTTTTTTTATTTTTAATTACCCTGGAAAAGTTGTATGCACAGAGCTGTTTCACATAGTGCACAGTTATGTACTGATCCTGGGTGCAGGCTACAAAAATGAGGAGGGTGTGCACAGTGAACTCTGAAACATAAGTTTTTCAGGGGCATGTTGCTCAAGAGGTCAGCTAAATATTGGGACGGGGGATTCCCTTGTTTTAGTCTACGAGGAATAGGCTGATAGCAGCCTAGCTCTGCAGAGGCCCTCTGTTACAGCTGTTGCCGTGTCTGGCTTTTCAGCTGTTTGAGGTGCTAAGCACTGTAATAGGAGCTGAACTTATGGTTCCAGATTAATTACTGAACTTGAGTAAGATCTGTATTCAAGTTTGATTTGATGTTGATTTTATCACCAACATGTGAACCTGTAATTTGATCACAGCAACATAAGTATTGTAGTGTGTCCTCACTCAACCCTTCTGAGATCTGATAACTTGATTTAAGATGTCTGAAATGTGGTAATGTTCATCTCTCAATACAGGAGTTTCTTTCTCTCACTAGTTCTCCTTCTTTCCAGGCACTTGCCAGCCCAAGCAAGAAATCTCGTGAGACTTATGAAAACTGATCAGGTAAGTTGTCTGGGACTCCTTTGAACTTACAGCATGAATGGAAATAGGTGTTGCTTGTCACAACAGATCCACCTGCAATGACCCCACATGCATATCACAAAGTTAAAGAAATTCAGACTTGTTGTTTTCTTCTTTATTGCACAGAGAATTGACTTCAGTGCTGACTGGAAACTCATAACAGTGCATATTGGAGCCAATGATCTGTGCAACTATTGCAAAGACCCTGTGAGTAGTGGAACTGATTATCTGAAACTGTGGTGTCAGTGTAGAAACACTTCAAGGGAAAATCTACGGATCCATAAAGGCTTCACAGAGATAACATGAGTTATATATGGGCTGCTCCATATTTTGACAGGGGTTGTTGCTGGCAGTACCCTGATATAAAAGGTTACCAGCAGCAGAGTAGGATAGTTTTGTTCTCTCTGGCTTACTCCAGGATAAGAACCACTGCTTTGGCTACTGTCTTTTGACCATAAGCAAAAAGTGGAAGGGAAGAAATGCCTCACTCCTCTGATGTGGTAACTTCTCTGCTGCTAGCTTGGCCTCTTTAGACATCCAAGAATGGTAGTGGTAGTTCAAAGCAGTGCAACCCTACGATTGTCATCACCCCACAATTCACAGCGTAGGGAGGTGCTAGGAGCAGGTGAGGTGTATATATGAGGGGAGTTGCTGCAGTGCTCAGTTGTATTTGGATGTTATGCTTCTCTGGATTGCGGAGAAGCCTCTAGGGCTGCCGTGAGGAGATCATGGGAGTTGAGTGGGCAGGCGGTAGGGAGAGGCCACCTTTCACTGCCAGTTCTCACTCCCTTGCCTTTAATATGCTAACTTCTTGTGAGCATTTTCAATTCTCCTGCAACCCCTTGTGCTTGAGAAATGTGCTGCTTCTGCAGGAGCCTTGCTAGGCGTCTTTGCTGCTGCTGCCAAGTTTTATAGCCTTATTTATAGCTATGACCTTGACAAGCAATGATTTCACATAATTTTATGAGAGCTTATCAGCTGGCTGTGAGCATGCTTATGGCTGCTTGGTTTGTGCTGTTCTGCATGCATTCAGACTGGGCTCCTTCCTGCATTTTTACATGAAGGGCCCAGTGGATTTGGGTTAAATATGCTGCTACTCAACAGGGTTCGTTTTAAATCCAAAATTTCACTGAGCCTCCCTATGGTTTAGATTAATTGCTATGTTTAAGATCCCCAGTCTCTAGAAAGAAGCAAGAACATTCTACTGACCACAGTGTTGTAGGGCAGAAAAGGAAGTGAATTAATGTGATTCTCCAGCCTCCCAACCTAAATTCTTCATGTCTCCATTTGACAGTATCTCTTCTGTTTCTATCAGGATCACTACTCAGCTGGGAATTACATCAAAAGGATTCAAGAAACTCTTGATATTCTGCACAAGGAGGCAAGTAGTGTGAAATTATCCCAGCATTCTAGCTCACACTGAGATGTGACTGACTGATGCTAGCTCTTCTGTTTGTTTGATATTGTGGTTTTTTTTTTTTTCCATTCTGGTACCAAACATATGCTGTTGACTTCTACAAAAAACATTTTCTTTTGTCTTGTCTATCTGCAGTAGTGAGATGCAGTCTGAAATGACAGATAGTAACATTGAGCTATGGTGTGGGAAAAGAATCAAAAGCTGAGTTGGGGGAGTTTGTTGCTTTTTCATTCTTTTTAATTTTTTTATTCTTTCGATGGTGGAGAAAGGGAAGGGGTGTCAATGGCTGGACTTTGGGGTAAAATAAATGCACTGTGGTCTGTGTAACCCATTTCTTCTAAGCTAAAGTCTGACTTGCCTTTCAGGTTCCAAAAGCTCTAGTGAGTCTGGTTGATGTGGTGGACATCCTCCCTCTGAGACAGCTATTTGTGGACACTCCAGTTCAGTGCCCCACTTACTTGGCAGAGTAAGGCTCGGCTTCCTTTTGTCCCGTTTGTGTTCTTATTCCATGCTTCACTCATAATTTGAACTGATGTTTAAAGGTAGCAGCACAGTCCTGTGGACTTCCCATGCAGTGCTGACATCTCCCTGCCTGATGGCATTTCCTTCTCTCGGCTGTGACCTAAGTGTGTTCCATATCTAGAACTGTACATAATGTACCCCTCAAAGGCTAGGGTTAAAGTTACTGATGCAGGGTTCTTCAAGATGGGGTTGAAGTGCACAAACATTTGGATTTGCAGGCCTTTTTGCAGGAACATGGTATATTTGCAGAGTAGACAGGCTTCTCCTCTTTCAGAGGCTCAAGTGCAGTGGGTAATTTGCATTCTTTGCTGACTTTTCAGACAGAGACAAATTCTCTGTCTTGGGAATGCAAAAGGAATTATTGATTGGAAGGGTGTCAGCTCAGAGGTAAAGCAGGCAGTACATTTCAAAGACCTGTTTTCTAGTTCCTGGGGTACTGGTGTCAGACCTCTGTCAGTCTGCAGGGCCTTTGGATGCCAGGGTGTAATTAATGAAACAAACTACCCTCTGTGCAGTGTGCACTACTTTGATATATCTGGGTGTGAAACCAAAATTACTTAGAGTAGTATCATTCATGTGAGGCAGAAAATAAGACTAAGTAGCAAGGACAAGAAGATGTTTTCACAGAAACATGACTGTACAGGTTCCCTTATTCCCTTATTCCCATGTCAGGAGGGCACTGGGTGGCAGAGGGTGGCATCTTCATTATCAGATGTTTAACTTTCTCTATTCCTGATTTCTCTTCTAACTTCCCCCACAGTTATCTGTGTAGCTGTGTTCTCACAGGAGAAGAAAACTCAGAAAATTTAACGATGGTGAGGGATGCCACCAAAGCTTACCAGGTATGACTATCAAGAGTGGTCCAGTTCCTTCATTTCCAGTAGAGGTGAGCTCTTGATTACCAAGCACATATCATATTAGTATTTTACCCAAACTGTGAACTCAGCAGGAGGTCATTTGATGCTACCAAGCCTATCGTGTGACCAAAACTAGCAGCAGAGGTCTTCGGAAAAATTGTTTCCTAGTAGATGTTAATCGGTGGGAGTTTAGTCACCAAAATCCTGTCCCTGATGAACAGTTTCAGTATTGTGTTCCAGCCTTCTCAGCCCCTTTGCAACATCTCAGCCCTCTTTTGCCAATGTCTGTGGCTATTTAAGTTAACAGGTAAAACTTCGTTTTGATTCCAGGCTTTCAGAAAACCTGAACAAAGAAAATAGTTATGATGCAGAAGTGTCGAAGTATTGCTGGTGGTTTTTTGTTTCTTGCAGCTTGGCATTCAGAGACTGATAGAGTCTGGCAGATATGACACTCATGAAAATTTCACAGTGGTCATCCAGCCTTTCCTCCAAAATCTGGAGACTTCTCTTGATCAGGTATGATCTAAAGGTGATTTCTGCATTTAAAGGACTAAGGATGGGTATCTTACCTGTGGACACTGTATGCAAAATCGTTTCTCTTTGTTCTGTGATTTTCTTATGAGAAATTGCTGCTTTTTGGTATAGTACAACAGATTTCTTCAGATAGTGAGCACTTCTTAGTTTTACATATTCTGCCAATATCAATTACCCTTTTGGAAAATGAGTCAAAATCTGATTTAAGAGGTTTGTTTGTGTGTGTTCTTTAAGGTACATAAATATTTTTCTTCCTGAAAATACAACATGATTAATAAAAGAGTTATTGAGTTACACTTAAAGCAACATAGCTGCATTCCTCAGTGGAGACTATGGCATTAGCTCGCCTTTAAGCCACATAACTAATTTTTCTGTGTCTGACAGAAAGGGAAGTTTACCTATGATCTCGTGGAAGTAGTTTTATGTAGTTCATGTGTATATGTTGATGTATATTTCAGTTCCTTGAATGGCAAGTTCCAGTAAGCTGTAAATCTAGGAAAAGACTCAAACTTCCCCTAAAGCTGAAACTATTTTCATATGCACCTGGAGCTAAGAACAGGTGGGGCAAAATATTGGGCAGGATTGCTCTGGCATAATTGAACTGGTCTGATTCTGAAAATGTTCCCAAGAGCTGGTGAAATTTTGACAAACCAAGATGCTGCTACAGACAAATTTGGAAAACTGACTGAAAACTTCACAGGCCTTTTGTCTTGTTTGTTTGTGCATGAAGCTGGTGCCCATGAAAAGTCATCCCTAGGGATTTTGGTACTGAGGGTAGGGAACACAGAAATAAAAACAGAAGCAGCAAAATATTTCTGAACCTTTTTTTGTAGTCTCACAAGCATTAGTTCAGATTTTAGGAAGTTCAGGATGCTCTTTTTATTTCTTATCTCACACAACATCCAGATTTTCCTGAACTGAAAACTCTGTCTCTAAACATGGCAAAAGATATGATGAAAATTTTAGTATTAGTCCTCTAAAAAGCAAGCCCAACCACACTGAAACAAAACCTGCTCAAGTTTTGAGGAAGGACTTCTCTGACCAAAAGAGTTGTTTCAGTCATGTGTGACCCTAATCTCGGTATTTGTGTGACAGCCAAGATATTTAAATTGCCAAACTCCATTTCCTTCAGATCGTCCAGTGCCTGTACTAAAATACAGCTTTGTTCAGAAAGGAGACTACTCTGGTGTGCCTGGTCAGCCTGGCTGCCTTCCATCAAACCCTCACTTGCTTCTTGATCCTTTCAAAACTCCCAGCTGTGCAGAAGGTACTGCAGAGCATAATGTTGTCTGCGGTTCCAGTTCTGATGACAACTGGAACCAAGGAGTGGAACCAATCCTAACTGCGGAACCTGAAGAGGAGCTGTACCCGTAATTGAAAATGGTGGTTTTGCTGCTTCTGGGTGGATCTGCCCGTGGAGGCACATAATCATCTCTAGCTAAGTGTTTCTGGTAGCTCACAGGTCTTCTGAAGTACAGTTGGTATTGCCAGATAACCAGGAGCCTTTCTGCAATGGAGCAGGGAGAGCAAGTAACTTGGATCTCTCTTTACTGGTTCTGATTTGGCCTCAGCAACTCCAAATTGCAACCGGGGGGATTCTTCTACATCCAGATGTCCTTTATGCTTTTATTTGTAGGATGGGAATCCGGATGTCTCCTACTTTGCACCTGACTGCTTCCATCCAAGCCAGAAAGGCCATTCTCAGCTTGCCAAGGCCCTCTGGAATGCTATGGTAAGGTGACAGGCTCTGCATATAACGAGATCTTCACCTAGACCTGACTACCATTAAAATGATCTCTGTAATAGGCATTGCAATTAAGGCCTGGGTAGTGCCAGGACCTTGTGTTTGTCTCTCCTTAACTAGTTAAACACCCTCTGGCTTGGCACTGGTCTCTGCCTAGAATTTCTTGGTTCTTAAAGCGTGTGGTGAGGAGAGGGGTGCTGCAAGTGCATGATCACAGTCATTTTGTGGCTTCATCTGAGCAGCTTCAAGTCTTCTTCCTCCATTTTCATGCAAGGCAGGATAGCATTTAATAAAGATGATGTTTCTATGGGCTGCTATGGGAAACCACCAAATAAAGGATTGTAACTGCATCCGTCAACTTAAAATGGATTACTTAGAAGTTTGTTTTAAATCCTTGTGTTGTTAATGTCTAATTAGGAATTAAAGTGGCTTTAATTCAGTTCAGTTTTACTACTTTTGGAAATGAGTTAAGCTCAATGAAAATGAGTCACTAAAGATTGCTTAAGCAAACCCATTTTACTTAGCATTGCAGTGCAGGAGTACCCAGCAGTCAGAGGCAGTATCTTGGATCCTGAATAGTAACTTCCATATACTTTGGAGTAATATTTTAACAGCTGACATGATTGCTTGCAATCATCAAGTAGTGCCTCTAATTAGATTTGGTATAATCTTCTACACATAAACAGCCTTTTGTTGGAGATGCCATCATGCAGCTTAGCTATAAAAAATTGAGGGACTCTTAACGTCTTTTGTGCAAGAGAAGAAAGTTTACGACCTTGCTTTCTGGCGAAATTCCAAGGTACTTCATGTGCCTGCCAAAATCCTCCAGGAGTTTAAACTGATCCACTGTAGCTTTCCACTTCCCATTTTAAGCTTCTTTCTAGAGTTGCTCTTTTGTTTTGCAGTTGCCATGTTCCTTCTGAGAAGTAGATGCGTTTCAGCCTTGGCTGTAAAGCTAGGTCTGAAAATATAGGCATCTTTACATAGATTTGAAAGGCATATGTATGTTGGAGTTTTTTTAATTAGAATTATACACATTTAAGATGAGCTGACTTGGTTAAAAAAATAGGTTCTTTTGTCTTTGTTTCTAGTTACAGCCTGTAGGCCAGAAAGCTGACTCGTTTAATTTCTCGGCTGACATCGTCCTTGGCTGTCCAGCTCAGGTAAATATATCCACAGTGTGGAAGCTGGCTCTCAGGAGGCTGTACTGCTTGTGCTTGCTGCGGAGAGCAGGGGTTTGGTATATCCAGAACCAGTTTACTTCAAGCTTTGTTCTCTGTTTACCTCTGAGTGAGCAGGTGTTCTCATATACCTGCACTGGTGCCCCGTGGCCGTTTTGCTGTGCTGTGAATACTGATTGACAACATGCTGATTTGTGTGTTTGCAGCGGTAGCAGAGGTTGTTTTTTGTTGTTTGTGAAGTACAGAGGCAGCTCAAGCAGCAAACAACAGAATATGCTGCATTAACTTTCCCATCAGAATCAATGGGGTTTGGGCACCACAGCAGCTTTGAAAACACAGAATCTGTCTTGAATTAGTGGCAGGTTGGTTTTCCTGGCCTGATCCATAAGAGGGATACTTCAGACTCTTTGGAAGCTGCTTCTGCAGTTACAAAACAAGCTGCTGAACTTGCAGTACAGTTGCTAGGTACCAGCACGTGGAAATGACCACTGCAGGCAGCAGTAATTGGCTCCCTTTCTTCAGCAGTTTCAAAGAACTGAACAGATCAGGGAGCAGAGTTCTGAGTTCTCTGAATTCTGGAGACAGGCATTCAAGTTATACACGAGGCTTTTGTCCATATTGTGTCCATCCTGTCGGATGAGGAAAATCTGCTGAGTTATTAACCAGCATATTTCAGAAATCCTTAGATTCACTCAAATTGATTCTACTTCATTTACCCAGCATTCTTTCCAAGCAGCTTAAGTTAACTCAGCAACTTCTTCACTGTCAAATAATGTGGATTTTATGCTTCTTTCCCTTCCTTCGCTCTTACTCAAAGACGTTGTTTTTCAGAAGTAGGCAAAGAAAAGTTTTATATGCCTTGAAAAGATATATATAGATTTTTTTGCAGAAATGATAAGCCTTTAGTAAGCCTAAGTGCTATGAAAAGTTCATTGACAGAAGTGCCAGTAACCCCAGAAAATTACTCGTTTTGAGGCAACCTCAAGTACAATAAAAGCCTGCCTTCTAATTTTAGTGGTTTTTAAGACTTCCTTATGCAGATACTGGAGTTCCTCTCAATTGAGGTAAGTGGGCCTCCAGGTGAAATTTTTTAGCCTATGTGATGTGTTTGTCTTCCTGAATGCATGCTGCATCAGTAGGGGACAAAAGTTATGATGAAATTTCTACAGCCTCCCTTGGAGGGAAGAATGATGTTTTCAGCAAGCAATCTTTCACCTCCCTGCTGCTGACAGGGAAGATCTGCCCAGTTTTGTCTAGATTTTAATTCAGTGCCTTTTGAAAGGACTAAACATTTAATAAAGTCTAATTTGGAACATTAGGGGAGGAAAATGTTAAGCTGCAATTGGCATCTGGCATATGTAATTTCTGTCATAAGGTTCTAAACATAAATTTCATGAATTTTAAGGAAGGAGCATGGTTTTAAAGTCCAGAATCCAATTTTACAGCTTAGGCAATTACTTTCTTGGTTATATGATACCTTGATATCGCTTGCTATGGTTTGTGCCATGTGCTTATTGCCTAGTTTCTCTTATTTCTCTGATTTTGTTTCCTCTTTCTCCAGAACAGTCCATTCCTGGGAACGTACAAGAATAGCAACTACACACCTGTGGAGCCCACTAGAGAGCCAATAGAGGTAATTGTTGCACCTTTTGCTGCATTTTAGGCAAACTATGCAAAGCTGCGTCTCATCTCTTAACACATCATCCTGAATTTATAGATTACATAAACTATTACCAGTTTTTGGAAAGAGAATTCTGCCTTGCGTCGCACTTTTCCAGTGTAAACAAATGTTTTCCTAAAATCCAAACAAAATTAATTACATTACTGGTGTAATTGCATCAAAACTGTAACCAGAAGTAAGTAACCTAGAATGCATAATTAATTCAGAGAGCAAGTTCCTCACGGTATGGAGAAGTTATCTTGAATCCTGACCCCCAAATAATCTGGGGGAGGTTTAGATATTCTGTTCTGGAGGCACCGTTCTTCCTTGCAGTCAGGTAAGCTTAACCTGTAGAGGGCAGTCACCTTTACATATTGGATGTGTGACTGTGCAAAGGTGATAGGAATCCCATTTTCAAAGGGACTTAATTTCCACCATGACTGAGCAACTATCGTGAGGTATGTTAAATAAACTGCAGAAACAAATGTTGTGTGTAGGACTTGAAGAAATGGAGCAGTTGTTTGCTTGGCAGTCAAAATGGGCTGGGCTAGTTTGACATACTGAGGGTGCTCATGACTAACCCAATTTTCAAAACCTATGTGTGCCTTGAGGGTCACAAAGAACAGCAGTTATTGTCTTAGAAAGCTGTGGTTTTCAGGATTGAAATGGGATTTTTATCTGTAGAGCTAGAGTTATACTTTTAATAGATAATTCTTGGTCTTCCACTGAATCTGAACAGCAACAGCTTTTGAAGTGATAAAGGAAAGAAGTAGAGAGAGGGTAAAGCAGCACTTTCCGATCTAAAAATAAGCCTATCTGTCCTTTCTAGCCTCTGCAACCAGACTTTAATGGTTGATAGTGGAGCCTATTGCAACACTTTTTTTATCAGAACAGATGAATTTGTTGTGATGTTTTTTAACAGCAACCATGCTTTCTGAAGACCACTGGTCCATGTAGTTTTACTCTGGTAGAACTGTGCAATCACAGAATAGCTGAGGCTGGAAGGGACTCAGGACATCCCTAGCCTGGCCTCCTGCTTGTGTTAGGGCTGGCCCTTCGATCACTGTACATAGCTGTCATTGCTCTTGCAAGGGCTGGCCACTGTAACAATTGTAGTTTTTCCTTTGCTGCCTTCTTGGCTAATACGGTTGCTTGTTCCCAAAAAGCAGGGGGGGACATTCATCATCTCTCTCTGCTGGTGAGCTAAGGTGTTCTGCAATGTGTGTTTGATTCAATTTCTTCAGTTGGTGGAATATACATTATAACTATTATGCCACCAACAAATGTATGGTAAAGTACAATTATTTAGAGCCTGACAGTTTTCTTCACTGAAACTTCTAAAGCTCTGAAGATTTTTCAAATTTTATATTCAATAAAAGCAGGCCCTTTTTGAAAGTTTCTAGGGAAATAATCGGTTCCTGGCAAGGTTCGTGGGGAATGATAGTATAGTAATAGAATATACAAGGTTGTTCCAATGCTTGACCACTCTTTCAGTGAAGAAATTTTTCTAATATCCAACCTGAACCTTCCCTGATGCCACTTGAGTCCATTTCCCCTTGTTCCTTCACTAGTTGCCTGGGAGGAGGCTGACTCCCACCTCATCACACCTCCTTTCATGCAGTGGCACAGAGTGATAAGGTCACCTCTGAGCCTCCTTTTCTCCAGACTAAACAACCCCAGTTCCCTCAGCTGCTGCTCATAGGACTTAGGTTCAGACCCTTCACCAGCTAATATAATAATATATTAATAATATAATACATTAATATAACATTATAACTTTGCAGGGGATTTTATTGTTGATTTGCTTTTACATCTGCTATCTTTTGAGACAGAGCAAGACTTCAGACCTGGAGACCCCAACATCTAGGTCATGGCCAAAATTTCTAGGCTGCAGAGAGGGGAAAAAATAATCCTCCTTATGGAACTTTGTCATAAGCAGTATTTCAAGATGAAATGTTTTGCCTTTGGAAAAGTTTTATGCTTTGGCTAGAAAATGTCACCAAAAGTAATTATTGTTTGGATAGTATTCCAGAAAGAGGTGTAAAAGACTGTTGAGCTACACAGGCACCAAACTAGGATCTATGTTTTAACTTGGTTTTGCCCTTCACTGTACAACTATATATGAATTCCACATTATCTTTTAGCTACAAGATGAAACAATTTTGTAACTTGTCATTTCAGAATTGGGGCGGTGAACTGTCGTGTCCTGGACATACTCCGTCTGGTCGTGTCCCAACATCAGGTGAGAAAGAACTCCTAGCCTAAAACCACACAGAGGAAAAATTTCATCTTTTGTTTCTAAAAACAGTAAGATGTGGAAATTGCACATCCTAGATGTAAAGTAAACAATAAAAGCTGATATATTTAGCAGCAAAGGGGAAAAGTCTGTCTTGCCATTCACAGTAAGTTCTGCATGACAGCAGGTATGTCTCTGTGGATAAATGTGATCACATTTATCATATGCATATATCATATACATCATTTATCATACAGCAACATGGCAGATTAAAGTTGCCCTTTTAGTGGTTTAGGGGTGTTAGTGACTTAGCAAGTTGGAATGTACTCTGATGAGCAGTGCAGTGCAAGTGCTGTGTGTAGTTTAAGACTTTACAGGGAGATTTTAATAGGAAATACTGATTTATGACCCAAACCCGTAAGGCAATTAAAAGAGATTGAATGTGTGCATCTGTAAACATATCTAGTCTGCTTCCATTATTTACCTAAGCTGTTTTAAGTTCCATTTCTTTCCATGTTAGTGTAATACACTGTTGCAAGCCAAGGCAAGAAGTTACGCACTTTGCCCAGCTGACACACAGAACCTGAGGCTTTTTCTACCTTAAAAGTCTGAAAAAATGCCATCAGATTGGAATCTAAGACTTGCATATTTCTTCTATTAACCAGTATTTTGTCAGTTGTCAGTAATCCTGGTTTTATTCTCCTCCTGTTTTACAGTACATGAGCTACGGCCTGCTGACATCAAAGCCATCGGAGCACTGGGAGATTCCCTGACTGTGAGTACTGCTGTATTCCCACATTTAGAATGAGAAGAGCAGTTGTTGATTTCTACCTAGATATTGTCACGTCAGGCATCATCAGATAGAAAGCAAATTGCTTTGGCTTGGCAAAGCAAAACTCATCTTCCTGGTTCCCTTTGCAAAGAAATAGCCTCAAGGGCTGTGAGTGACACCGGCAATTGTGTAATCCAGCAATGAATAATTCAGGCCAGGACAGAAATGGGATCCCATTCTCTGTTGCATACAGTTTATCCAAGTGTTTTTGAAAAGGGAAATGGCTGTCTTGTAGGAACAGTCTCTTCTGACATTAAAAAAAAAAAAAAAAAAAAAAAGTGAAAGCAGTTAATATTTTTGATGCAATAAGACATTTTGCTGGAAACTCCCATGGAAATAATTGATTGCAGAATGAAGCGCTTCCCGCTTGAGATAATTCTGATACTTCTGTATTTCAGAATTTTGCTTTCAGATGTTGCTTCCTGGGTTAGATGTCTTCCAGTTAAAGCTCTGATGTATTTCGGGTACTAAGAAATGGAGGTTGAAAACAAAAAAGTAGATACAAGGGAAAAAAAAAGGCCCCAGAGAAGAATAGCAGGGAATACTGCAGATCTGCACTGAGGTTTTTTGAGAAAAAGTTCTAGAATTACACAGCCCTACAGAATTGTTCTGGCATGGGATGAAAGCAAACATTTGCGTCAACAGTTCCCATGAATTTTAACTCCTGAACTAAACCAGTGCTCATTCTAGCAGCTTCTGTTCCTGTTGGGTTCAGAGGGACTTGAAGGGTCTGAAGCCCTTAAATGATCAGGCTTATCTTACAGGCAGGTGTGCATGTCTTCATTATGCATCATGCACCTTCTCATTAGCTCTGAAACTGATTTTGCTTGACCTGATGTCATCCTGGCTTTCCCCCTGCTGCAAAGCTTTGAGCTTTCCTTTGAAGCAATCAGTAAAGACCCTACGAGTCTCTCTCCTATCCATTGCCATGACTCTTAAGATTAATTGCTTTATTTCCTCCCCCATATTGAATGCTAGGTATGGCACTAGCACATATCACTTATTTTTAAAATAATAGCTGTAGTCATAGGGGCTGGATTATGATGCCTGAGGTCTCTATCTGAAGAGCTGAGCAAGGTAGGTTCTCATATTGCCATTATTCATGCAGTTCCTACCAGTTGCCACTGCCACAGCAAGGTGTGTTTTGGGGTTTTATTAAGTGATTTATTTGTGGGGGCCAGAAAAACTGGCAGAGTGTTTCCCACATGTGTACACAACTCCTGCGGCAGCCGTGTGTGCTTCGTACGGCGTAACCATCCTTGGCACAGGGGGGCTGCAGCAGCAAACTCCACCAAGGCACTGATTGTCCTCCTGGTACTTCCCACAAGATCCCTGAATGCAGTCAGGGTTTATGGCTGAATTGGTACCATGGCTTTTTGAAGAATACAAAATTAGGTGAGACCACTAAAAAACTGCAGAAGAACCCCTTCTCACAGCTGCTGCCCTGAATGTGAGTCAGGGTGCTGACCTTGCTAGAGGTCTGTCCCCATCCTGTGAGCTACTCAAATTCAGCACGGAGGTATTTGTTCTGATGGCTTTATGTATTTATTTAATTTTGAAGGATATGAAAGTTCACAGTGCAGGAAGGAAGGCTGTCTCAGTCTAGATACAGCTGGAGATTAATGAAACATTGAGCAGTTTAGTCATGTCACTGGTTAGAATTCATCTGTCTTGACTTCTTAGCACCAATGCCCAGTGAAAGCAATAGACACACCAACATGCTTATCTATACTGGCCAAAAAAATTCTGTCTACACCTCATCAAGTCTGTGTGTTAGACTAGCAGACTGGTTCCAGGAGAGGAAAAATGGATTGTGCACCAAAGATTTATTTTCTTGGCAGATTAAAAAGGAGCTCCTCTGATTTATGTACAGCTAAAACTGGATGGGAATTTTTCATCAGTGTTTGGGGCTTTTTTCCTGGATTATTAAGTCTCTCAAAATCATCTTTCTTCAGGAAATGCCAGGATGAAGCATTTTCCATCAGAAAAAAAATCCAAACAAATACAAAGCTGTTGATGTTAATCTGGGTCCCACTGGGTTGCTAAAACAGTATGAGTAGTAGCTTTAACGTCTTATGTCCTTGACCTTACAATCTGATGTCCTCTGCCTGGACAGTATCTCCTCTGATGCTCCATGGTCTACTACCTAGATGAGTTCCTTTTACATATGAGGAGAAGCCCAGAAAACTGAAGTACCAGAGATGAAGGGCTGCCCACAGGCCAGTGTATGGTGGTCAGTAAGGACATGGACCACTTATGCTAAAACTGGGATATTGCAAAAGCTTGGCTGGATGCAGAATAATGTTACCAGATTGCTTCAGCACTTTCAAAACATTATGTCTATCCTACCTAAATTCATAGGGCTTTTTTTTTTTTCTTAGTATTTTATCAGTTGTTATTTCCATCTTTTCCAGACTGGAGTAGGAGCCAAAGTACCTGACCTACAAACAGACTGGAAGGGACTTTCCTGGAGGTGAGTGAGAATGCTCGTTTTTTTTCTTTCTCTGTTTTTGTGCACATAAAGTGTGAGTTGCCTGGTTGTGTAGTTACATCTTTTTGTATGTAAATTCAGGGGAAGGATGTGACACAGCAAGTATTGTTTGGTAAGGATTGGAGGAGTCAGGACTGGAAGAGAAAAGGGGTGATTCTTATGGGGGGTGAGGTGGGTGGGTTGTGTTTGGTTTTGTGGGCTTCTTCTTGCTGCTTTTTTTTCTTTTCTTTTTTTTTTTTTTTTCTTTTTTTTATTTGTGTGTGTGTGTGTGTGTGTGTGTGTGTGTGTGTGTGTGTGTGTGTGTTAACCAGACCTGATTGCTACAAGCATGGTCCTCTGTCACAGTACCTTTTAGCTTTTTGCTAGTCTCTCTGGAGCTTATTCAAAATGTTGCGGTTGCTGTGATTATCTATTGCAATGTCTAATGCTAGAAGGTCTGAGTGAGTGTGGATTGGCATGAACATGGTGAGAGCACTGCGTACATACTCAGTGAAGACGTTCCAAACACCTTTGCTATTGCAAAGTGGGCAAACAAGGCACATCAGAGGGTGTGAAGCTCAATATCCATGCTAGAGTGGAAGGAAACTGCCAGCTCCCTATGGGCAGGTGGATGGTTGATAAGTGTGTGCACGTATACACTGTCCTCTTTGCTCTTTTTGCGTCCCTTTGCATGTGTCCGCAGGCATGGATATTTTCAAGAGGGGCTGCCAGAAGTTGGGCAAGAGTGTACTGGCTCTGCACGCAGACAAGTTCTGAATGGCAGAGGCTCTTTGTCATCAGCATTGCAGAATTGCGAATGGGTAGTTAATGAATATTTAATGCAGTCTCTGCTATGTATAACTGCACACAAATGTAGTTTCAGCAAGGTAACGTGGAGCAACTTCAGTGAGGACATATGCCTTTCTGTGATAGGTATCCCAGCATGTCCATACAAAAAATCAGTTCTCCCAATATGGTCTGTTCCCAGCCTGAAGGCATAGCTTCTATCTTAGCTGCTGCCCTGCTTTATTTAATGTGAGTTATCCTTTCACTGCTTTCCCTGAATTCCTGTGGTTTATCTCCTTAGTCCTGTTTGAAGTAAGTATTTTGGGTGGGGAGGTTGTTTTTTCCTTCTTGGGCTGCTACAACAACATATGGTGACAATAAGACAGATGGCTGCAGGATTAACCCTACTGGGTGATTTTGTTCTTTCCCTTTGTAGTATTGGAGGTGATGAGACCCTGGAGATCCAGGCTACTTTACCCAGTGAGTATCCTAGAAAAGCAGAAGTTGGGTATTACACTGAAAGTCGTTTAAGTGGATGCTGGGAAACATCTGGAAATGGTCATTCTCTCCTTGCAAGCAGTGGGGATGTCCATCTGTTGTGGGTATGAGAAGTTCATGTGAGTCACAGATGAAATCCAGACTGATCTGATTAGCTGTAAAGTTGATTCAGCCCCTCCGCATCACAGGACCTGCATGTGATTGTATCGTCCTTTTGACCAAAAGAATTAGGAGTAAATGTGCTGAAGGTGACAGAAGTTCATGGCAGACCTGCTCCTCCCTTATTTTGTTTTGTGCTTTCTAGTGACTGACTGTAATGTCTGTGGACAAATGAAGAGTTATGAAACAATTAGCAGTCCATCTAGCCAGGGTCATTGACAAAGCTATGGTTCTTCCTGATGATTTCAAGTTGCTACATAGCAGTGAAAAAAAAAAAATCTAAAAATACTATAATTTTTTTGCCCTAGTGTTCTGTGTAGTTGGGCCCTGTAGTTGCCATAGAAACCATTAAGTGGTCAGTGTGACAATAAATTGGAAGGGACTTGGTTTACAATGGTTGATCTATTTGTATGTGATCCATGCTGTGGAGCAGTTTGACAATACCTGACATTGTTAGTAATAAAATCTGATGTGCTTTGCCTTGTACCAGGCATATCACTGTGCTTGAGGAAAAATAGAAGGCACAATTCATTTATGCATTATAAATTAGATTCTATAAAGAGGTTTCAGACAGCACTGTAGACACAGTAACAATAACAGTTTTCAGACATCATGCTTCCCTTCTGAAGGTTTCAGTGAAATCTAGAAAAATGAAAAAAATTCACTTCTCTGCCACAAGTATTATTATCTAGCTGGAGGAGTGAGAGGTAGAGGGCCATATTCAGGGCATCTGCTTCTGGTACATGAAAGAAAGTAACCACGAATACTCTGACACTTAAATTCAAAAGTGGTGATGTGCCTGAGATCCACCAAGGCATCTCCTGGGCCACCAGGCCCTGACTCCTCCGGCCCATGGAGAGAAATAATTGCAGTGATGAAATTTGGACAGTAACTAGAGTCTTCAAAGCAGGCATGTTTCTAGCTCCTGTAAAGTCATAGGAATGAGGGGAAAACACAGGTCCATGTTCTCACCACTCAATTGGCTCCTGCTTCTGCACGTGGGAGGCAGCGCTGCTGGTTGTGCTGTGAATGGTTAAACACTGTGGCTTTTCTTTTTAAGACATCTTGAAGAAATTCAATCCGAACCTCTTTGGCTTCTCCACTGGCAGTTCCAAGGAAACAGCTGGATTCAACGTTGCTGAGAGAAACGCCACAACACGGTGAGGACAATCACAAATGAGAAAGGCAAAGGAGTGAGAAGTGATGGACTGGCAGGTTACCTTTGTGATGCATGTCAGGGTTGAGGTAATGCTGGTGACCTGCTGGTACTCAGCATGTTTCTGTGATCTGATGTTTTTAATTGTGAGTTTCGGGTTTTTGTTTTTTAAATTCAATTTGGTATTTGGGGGATTTATTTGTTATCTTTTTTAAAATTAGACACAAGCTTCCTTTCTCTATTTGATTTCTGCCCATAACTTTTGAGCCAATGCCTTAGTTATGCTTCTAATTCAATCAGTACCTTTTTCTGCCCAGTCTTCAGTGTGCAGGTCGCTAATTCACTGTCAAGGAATATCTGTAATGAGAAAAAATTCATGAGCATCTCTTTTATTCCTTGATTTCTTGAAAATGTGCCTGAAACTACCTAATAGAAGCCCACTGCTACCCTAGTGGCATTAAAAACTATACCTGTTTGCAGTGCAAAGGAAAAAAAGAAAAAAAAAAAAGAGCAGCTGGGAAATAACTCCTTTTTCCTAGTCTGTTAGGAACCAAAAGGTGTAAGAATTTGTATGGCTTACCCTGTGCCTGCTCCATGAATACTCACAGAATTTGTTTCCAAAGCTTTTTGTGACACCTTTAACAACCATTACATCTGCTGTAAGAAAGGTTTAGGATAACTATCAAAGCCTGTATAGCTACTAAATATTTCATGGGTTCCCTGAGCAAAGCTGACTCAGCGTGATCAATATGGTTCTGGGAATTCAAATAATGGAACTGCATTTGTGTAGTTGCTGGAGAGAGGCAGGGCTTATTAGCTCAAGCACAGTCTTATTCTAGTGTATCAGGAGCTCATTTCCAGCTGGTGTCTCAGCATGGTTTGTGCTTTGGCCCGTGGATGTTGCATCCTGTCCAGAGCTGGACTGGGACTCTCCAGCCTGGCAGTCCCACAATGTAAGCAATATCTTCCAGCCATAAGAAAAGCCATAGGAATTTAAGGCTGGATCAGGAAGGCTGGTCAGGTGCCCAGCTTCTGTGTCAGCACCAAACTCCCCCACTAGATCTTTGAAGGGAGTTATGCAACTCAATGTCTCTGTGCATCTGGGCATTAGTGTTTTTTCCAAACAAAATGCACTTAAGCCAACTCTGAGATGGGAAGAACTCATACCAGTTGCCTGCCACTTGGCAGCCATCCCAGCTGAAGGCTTTTCAGATCAGATTATTCACTTGTGCATCTTGGTCCTTCAGTGTTTGCTCAGCCTTTTGAGGCATCACTTTCCTTATACTGATTTCTGCTGATCCTGAGGTCCCCTGAAATGAGGAGTGGGAGATCAAGAAGGTGACATGCTTTTAGAGCACAGATCTAAGATCTTCTGTTCTCTCTCCTAGTGACATGCCAGCCCAAGCACGGGCACTGGTGGAGCTGATGAGAAGCAGCTCGGTAAGTGGGATTTGGGCTGGGTGCTCCCGTGGTCTCTGGGAGATGACTGTAATTAATGGGATGCTTGAGTCATGAAGAGTGCTTTACTGATGAGAGAAAAGTCCTTGTCTCTGCTGTGCTTTCCAAGATGAATGTACCAGATGAATTACCCCTAATGTAGGGTGCAGTGCAGCCAGGAGATGTAAGGATGGTCGTGAGGAAGAGGAGAAATCTGAAGGCTCTGGTGAGATCACAGGATTGCTTTGTTGAGCAGCAGCCTTCAAAGTGAAGGTCATAAAGGCCGAGTGTAAAATTGCTGGAGCAGGTACCTGCAGACCAACCTGACTCACAATATCCACAATACTGGGAAGAGTGACTACTGAAATCTTTGCAGGGAAAGAGCCCTCTCAAAGTCTGTTTTTGAGCAGGCAAATAATTAATCAGTGACCAGAAACCTCAGGATTGGGTGAATCTCTGTCACACCATAATCTTTTAGAGAATTAGTAGGGGATCTAGCATTGTGGACCAGTCTGCTATGCCAACTCCACTGAGGGCTACGAAGGGCATCAAAAGCGGGGAGGGGAAGAAATCTGAGAAACTCAAAGCTGCCCTGCTCCGAGCTTTGGCTGGAGCCAAAGTGGATCCATTTGAGTGGATGACTGTCTGGGTGTGAGCTGTTGGTTCAGGGAGAGCATTCCCTCTAAGGGAATGGGAGTGCCTGGTGCTCCTTGGCTCAGACTGAATGGGAAAGGAAGGCACTGAATAAGCAGGATTTGTCAAAGCATGTGCCTCTCCATGCCAGAACTCTTGATGGATGCTGCATGCTCACTCCACTGTCAGTTACTCTGCATTGCCAATTGTTTGGCAGAGTGAAGGGAGCTGGCATGACTTTTCAATAGAATAGAAGAGCAGAGGCTCTCATACTTTGTTTTATTCACAGCTTTTTATGCATTTTTTTAGAAAGGGAGAGGGCTGTGTCCGTGCCATAACATTGCCTCTGCATGAAAGTCTTTCTGAGCAAATTGCTGGTTAAAGAGGAGAATTCAGACCTGTGGGTGATTCCCAGGCCCTCCCTCTATTTGTGGGATCCTTTCGCAGATGTTTGTTATGTAAATGCACCACACTAAAAATAGTTGCCTTTGATTCCTTTCTTTGTACTGAATGTTACAAAATGTTTTGATGAGATCCAGCTCTCAGCAGCGCCTATTGTTAGCTTGTGGTGACGTGGGTGCTGCAGCTGCCCTTATATGAGCTCAGTGAAGTCACCAGCCTCCTGGACTCTTCTATTTTAATCCAGCTGTCTGTTCCCTGGGGCACCCCTTGCCCCTCCTGGCCACGGGGTAATTCTTGCCCAGCTGGCAGGGATCCCCAGCAGCTCCAGTTCCACAGCTTCATGAGTCACTCCAGCCTCCACTCCCACACAGCTTTATCCCCACGCTGCCTGCAGTGTGCAGCCATGGCTGGCAAATCTCTCCTGTCCATCCCTGTTCTGAAGCTGACATTCATTTAGGGATGCTTGCTGCCACAGACACATTTCCATGCTTGGTTACCCTGACAGAGCTTGTCTGCTGAAGGGAATTTCCTCACAGAAGCCAAGGTGAATTGCAGTAGACTAGCAAACAGTTCAGATTTTCCCCCCGGAGAGATGCTTTTCTTCTGCCAGCTTAACTCAGCACACCTCCTTTGTTCTGCCCTACTGTCTTTGCCCCATTTAGCCCCATTTGTGAATGTTACCTCTGCATGCCTAAGCAATGGGTGCTGCAATCTGTTTGTTTTATGTGCTACTAGAAAATTAACTTCAAGGAAGACTGGAAGCTGATTACCATCCTTGTTGGAGGCAGAGACCTATGCCAGTACTGCTTGGACAAGGTTTGTATCTCTGAATTAGGTATGCTCATCCAGGCATTTGGCAGGTGACCAGCCCTGGAAATATAGCCTTTCTCTCTCTCAGGGAGCCAAAGTTCCTCTTTGTTTAAAAAGCACTTGGAAGTCCTGCCCCTTTCATCTGTATTGTATCAGAAACAAGTGCACAGCTTTTAATACCAGGGCACTGCAGCTCTGGAGAAATGCATTATTTAAATACTAGGAACCTGCCCATATTGAACAAGATTAAGCTGAAGAGCTCTCCCTGCTTTACTGGACAAAGCAATCAGTGTGGTATCTTAAGCATGTTATGGAACATAAGTGAAGTCTTTTGGAAAGCATCTCCACACAATAATTAGTGAGGATGCCCAATTCTTGCTTCAGAATGACACCCAAAATAATACCAGATTATAATGAAGAATATGTCTTTTCTTTAGCTGTCAGTGGTCATCCCCTTTGAAACAGTTTGTGTAGCACAGATGGGGGGTCTGGACCCCAGCTTGTTGAAATGACCAGGTGCTTTTCTGTTTTGCTCTTTACTTTATAGGCTGCTGCCTGGAGCCTTTGTCCCCACAGCTACATCTCTAGAACTACAGTCACAAAGTTGTTTTGCTTATGGGCTTTGTGGAGTCTGACTGCCTTCATATCAGTTCCTCCAGACTGGCAGTTTGAAAAAAAAGATATTGTTCTGTTCATAAGACAACCCAAAATCCAAAAATGTGATCAGTATAGTTATTATCAGGGAAAGGCTCTGCCAGGATACCTTAGGATTTCCTACAGAGGTTAGGGGAATATATTAGTGACATAAAAACACAAGCACTATATAACCTCTGTACATGGGCCAATAAACTTATTGATCTGGGAATATATCTGCCAGCAAAAGAAAAAAGGAGCATCAAGTCGGTGTATCTACTCACAGACCACCTTCTTGGTTCCTTAAAAAGACTGACTAATTTTTTTTTTTTTTTT